>WNWU01018865.1:26500-52203 GCA_012654045.1 Ptyas mucosa | reverse complement strand
TAGAATAGAATAGAATAGAATAGAATAGAATAGAATAGAATAGAATAGAATAGAATAGAATAGAATAGAATAGAATAGAATAGAATAGAATTCTTTATTGGCCAAGTGTGATTGGACACACAAGGAATTTGTCTTGGTGAGTATGCTCTCAGTGTACATAAAAGAAAAGATACGTTCGTCAAAAATCATAAGGTACAACACTTAATGATAGTCATAGGGAAACAGTCAATATAAATCTTAAGGATAACAGCAACAAGGTTACAGTCATACAGTCATAAGTGGGAGGAGATGGGTGATAGGAACGATGAGAAGATTACCCTGTTTTCCCCAAAATAAGACATCCCCTGATAATAAGCCCAATCTGGCTTTTAAGAGCATGGCAATAAGGCCAAGCAAGATAGGGTCTTATTTTTGGGGAAACACAGTAATAGTAATGCAGACTTAGTAACTAGTTTGACAGTGTTGAGGGAATGATGTCCTCTTCTTTCTTCCTATCTCCTTTTATTCAGAGAGGGGGTTGTTCGTTTCTTTGGAATTTTTTAACGAAAGTATTGACTTCTGGCAACTGCCAAACAAATCCCTGCAGTTTTCCTAGCAAGATTTTGCCTTCTTGCTAAGGCTGAGAGAGAGTGACCAACCCATGGTCACCCAATTGGTTTTATGCCTGAGCGAGACTGGAACCCAGAGTCTCCAGTTTCTGAGCCTGATGCCTTGATCTCTTCACCAAACTGCCTCTTTGTCAGGCCTGGAAGCCATCTTTTTCAGATTCGGGTTTTCCCAGATGTGCCAATATGACATCTCTAATAAAATGGATCTTTGAGGAAACTCAAGCCTCGGCCAGCTTCTCCCAGTACTTCTTTTGGAGAGCTACAAAAACAGAAACTTTCAAATCAAAATGTGCCAAATCATTATCCTCCTTGACTATGAAAACCACGTGGGGAATTTCGTATTGAAAATGAGTGTGTTTGGTTCTATGCACCCAACCAGAGGCAGAAAATTCGATGCGCCACAGTCCTAGGGAAAGCCATCCCCAAACAATGAGCATTGGAAATTAACATAACACTGAATAAAGTCTCTGCTTTATTTTAAGTTGCCTATTTTTCTACTATTGTACAAAAGGGTTCAATTTAAAATATAACAGGGATGATAGCCTGTTAATGTGTTACAGTGGGAGGCCAGAATTTCAGTTACCATAGCAATGGAGTTCGGTTCATTTGTTTTGTAGATGAATAATTACTACGCAATTAGAGTAGGCTAAAAATAAAGGGGCTCTTTCTTCCCAGTCCCTCATTAATATTAATAAAAGGCCTGTCCAGGCTGTGATAAACAATTAATGCAAATCTGGTCACCAATGGTTAAAAAAAAAAAAGGAATAGACATCTTTGGAGTGAAAAAGCAAAATATGGAGTGAAAAATGTTTTATTTTGTGGCTTTGTAATAAATAGCAAGACTTATTCTGTGCTGGCTCATTACTTTGCTTTTCATAAAAAGGTAGCTGAAAATAAAAAGAGGCTAGATGTCAAAGATATGCGATAGGCCCTAACCTCAGAGTTATTCAGTGCTTTTTGTTTAGAATTCAAGGCAAAGCTTGTGAGATCTCACAAAATAGGAATAGACAAGAATCAATTCAAAACGTTTATGAGGAATAAATAGAAAGGAAAAGGATTGGCTTTAGAGTGGAAGGGAAAGAATCTAGGCACCTAAGAGGTTTTTTTTTTGCAGAAGTAAATTTGAAGAGAAGCTGAGATTGTTCACTGTAATGAAGGTTTGTGCTGTCTCTTTTGCACAGATCCGTTCGTTCGTCTGCTTATGTTCCTGCCAGAGATATTGCTTGCTGTTGAGCACACTTAGGCAATAAAGTTGTTTGCTGTCTAGCTTCTGTTAGGGAAGCGATTGTCAGTTTGGCCGAGTTCAAAATCTTAAGCAAGACTTAGAAAAGTTAAAAGATAGACCCACTTAAGAAAAGATGCACGGGGTCAGATAACGGACACCATAAGGATTGCTGGAATTTCACTTTATTTCTAAAGGCTATTAGAACAGCATCTTGAAAGCTCGTTAAGTGTTTCTCTATCCCTTCCTCTTATATCAAAGCATGTCAAGGTGTGACAGTCAAGCGTTTCTGACACCTTCTTGTTTTTTCCAAGCCAACAATTGCGCACATATTTTCTTCAAGATCATTTCTGTACTTTTTTACATAATGGACCCATAGATAAAGATTAAGCCACAGTAAAACAAAGGGCCCACACTGCCCAAAAACAAAACGGACAAATCAGTGAAGGCTCCTAATAAAACTGTCCGCTCATAATACGAAGCCAATGCAGAAATAAATAATATAGATATCCCCCCCCTCCAAAAAAAATTATTTTCAATTCAAGCTCTACTCTTGGTGACAATATGGGCACATCGATGTTTTCTAGATAATAACAATATATAACGTAAGTGATTTGATCTTGCCACCTTCGAGAAGCTTTATCAAGTTGAACTAGGGTTCCCCTGATGGTCTCCATTTAAGTACTAAATCTGCTTAGTATTTTTGGAATCAGCTGAAGTTATTAAGGTGCTCCCACCCATATTGAACAAAATGAGCAATCCTGGTTTGAAAAATGAGATCAAGAGGAAGAAAAATGAAGGCTAGACATAGAGAGAACTGTTTTTATTAAAGTTATATCCAGGGTGGGCTTCAAATATTTTAGCAAGGGTTCTCTGCCCGGTAGCTGGGTGGACATGGCCATGGTGGGTGTGGCCTAGTCGGTCTCCTGCACTGCGGGGAGGGAAAGTTTGCCGGAAACTTTCCTTGAGCCTCTGGAAGGGCGAAAATGGTTTCCCCAGGTGCCGGAGGCCCTCTGGAGGCCGGAAATGGGCCTGTTTCCAGCATTCCCGAACTTCCGGTAGGCCCGTTTTTCGCCCTCCCTGAGCCGCTGTGCCCGCCTTGCATTTATCTGCATCTAAAACGGGCCGCATGGGGACTCCTGGGAAGGGAAAGGCGGGTAGGTGGGGCCGGCCAGGAGTGGGATTTGGGGGTTCTCCGAACTGCACAGAATCTTAGCTAGAAGTTCTCTGCGAACCCCCAGCAGCCCACCCCTGGTTATATCCTTTAAAGAGAGCCTGTTTGGTGTAGTGGGTTAAGGCTACCTCTGGTTCCATCTTAGTCACAAGGCCATCTGGGTGATCTTAGGCCAGTCACACTCTCTCCGCCCTAGGAAGCTAAAGTCAAACCACTTCTTGCCAAGAAAACTCTCATGTGTGGCGCTTGGATCAATTTCAGAGTCCTCTTACTTGCATAAAAATGACTCCTGGTAAGAGGCCCGTTCCCTGCATATTGCTTCTTTGGAGAGATAGATGATAATGAAAGAGATTATTTCGAGGAGAATGTGACCCTTAACAGGGAGGAAAAACTCGGTCCACTTCAAAGAAGACAAGGGAGAGTCAGACATGAAGGGCTGAATGTCTGAATTTGATTTCCCAGGTGCTTTATACCAGGGACCTCCAACCTTGGCAATTTTAAGACTTGTGGACTTCAACCCTCAGAATTCCTCAGCCAGCTTTGCTGGCTGAGGAACTCTGAGAGTTGAAGTCCACAAGTCTTAAAGTTGCCAAGGTTGGAGACCCCTGCTTTGTACAAGTCATTTCTAAGCGTTCAGAAGAAAGGTGTTAAGAACAACTATAATACAGATCAGGATTGAATCTGATCAATTGTGATGTACATACCAAGGCAATTTTTTTTTTAAAAAAAATGTTTGCTCTGATTGTACTCTGTTGGTTGGACAACATGGCCTTGGGCCCTGTAGCAGTATTATAGCGGTTTCGTTCAGCAATTTGTCCATTGTTTGGGCTATGCATCTTTGATAAAAAAAGCATTGGAATGCATGTTGTGCTTGAGCTGTTTGGGACAATTTCATGTTTTGCCCTTGAGGATGTGATAGGATCTGTAACTCTTGCCTGATGGATTCCTTCCCTGTCTTGGCAGATAAGAGCCTCAAGAGCACTCTTTGGCCGATGGTTTCTGAGATTATTAGGACTTTTCTGTGGGCAGATAGCAATGAGGCTCCTTTTAAGAAACATTTTAAGGATGTTATTGCTAGTGCAAGCCATCTTGGACAACTGTTGGCTTATGCTCATCAATCCTTCTCTAGCAGGTAGAAAAGACAGAGGCCCTGCAGTTCCATGGTCTCTGGGAGAACATGAATTATCTGGGTCCTTCCCAGTCTCAATTTACATTTGGCTCCCACACAGAGGCAGCAGCCTTGTTGACTCCAAGGGATGTTCTCTGCTGCACTGGAGAAGAGATAAGGGAACGGTGATTTTGTTGATACTCCTTGCTCTCTTCATGACTTTTGATACTGTTCACCTCATTATCATTTTTGGAGATTCGAAAAAGCGGAGGATTCAGGTGTCCCATTGCAATAGTTTCACTCCTATCTTTGTAAAAGGTGGCACCGATTCTACAACTCTTGTAAGAATCCAATATATTCCCCATATTAATTAATGTCTCTACAAATCTACTGGAAAGAATAGTCTGTTTTGCATTTTCCCGGCTTTTGAAACTTCCAGCATAGTTGTTCTCCACCATTTCAGACTGATAGCAAAGAGCTTGGGGATGAAATCTCTTTTATCCTCCAAAACTACTTGTCAAAATAATAATAATAATTGTTACCGCCTTTGCAAGGCTGACATTTGTTTGTTGTTAAGGATGTCATTAGAAGCAAGAGAAGGCCGAGAGACCACCTTGTTTGGCTAATTATTGCCATGCACAAAGACCACTTTGAACTTCAAGGACACGCCGTTATTAGCATTTACATCAAAAATGGATTAAACTTCTGTGCTTTTATAATGATTAAAGATGAACCCATCAAGTGGAAAATCTTTTGTCAAAAGCTGCAAGAAAAAAAATTGGCTCCTTGATTGCTGCTTCTCTTGGCCAAATTTGGTCCAGACTTGAGTGTGATGGGATTGGCTTCCTGTGCGAATGTCGTTGTGTAATATTTCTGATGGGGAGAATTTCCTAAATATTGGAAATTTGTGTAAAACATCCTCGTTTTGATGAGAGGTACGTTTGTTTGCCATCAAGAGCAATTGCAAGCCCTAGAAAAATGATTTTGATTGATTTTAGTTGGTTTAAAAAGAAAACCTGCGCCCATCAAGTATTTTGCCGATGCGTCCCCAATCACTTGTTAGCACTCTTTTATCAGTTGCTCAAATTTACATTTTGCTAAAGTAGCTATTAAAGAGACTGCTTTACTGCTATTGTTAGCAATAGCTGCATTTTTTAATAATTGCTTTAGAAGAACTCTTGTGACCTGGCTTAACAAAGCAACATTTCTTTTGCACTCTCTCTGCAGCAGAATTGCTTTGTCTTAGTAGAGCTTTGGAGTAATGCCAGATGCTATTTATTTTATGGCAAATTAGCGAAGAATAATTTATCACTCTAATAAATGCTGATGCAACTTCAGGAAACCACACAAGGAAGAATCACGGTCCAGTAATTAACTCCTTTCTTCTCTACCAGATTGCCATTTCGGACTCTGAGCCAAACACTGGTAGACCCCTGTAGATGGAACTTGACAGCTTGCAATATGAATTTCTTTTTGTCCCTTTCTACAATTCATTATCCTGTACTTTATGCAAACTACTTTTAACATAGTTGTCCTGCAAGGATTTGTAAGAAAACATAGACCTTTCTGACCTAGATCTTCAGTCAGTCAGTCAGTCATATTGCCAAAATATGCTTTCTGTCAGACTCCCATTATCTTAAATTCCATCTCTGTAAATGCTCCTCTGTTCCTCCAACATCATGAACTCCAAATCAGCAGCCGAGCAGCTTAGCTATTCAAAAACATAAGATGTATGGTAGAAAGTAAACCAAGATACTTTTGAACAGTGCCAGTTGTTTCACTTGTAGATCTCCTTCAATTTCATCTCAGGAGTGAAATGCAAAAAAAGAACATTTCTGCAGGTGTAAATGAATGCTACTTACAGTAATCTTGGCTTTAAATTATTCTAACACATTTTAATGCTGACGTGCGGAATAATGTATGATGATACATATTTATAGATTTTTTTTCCCTGCCCTGTGTACAGTGAGCTTATAGCGTTGCTCATAAGCAAGCCAAAGACTTGAGGGAAGAGGTAGCTCAATTCCTTGAGTTCATCATTCCTTAAGACAACATTGATGATCTCCACTCCCCTTTGACTTTGTTAGCAACCTATCATATCTACAAAGAAGCAATGTCAGAGCTTCCTCAGCAATAAAGTGCCACTAAAGAAAGTTCAGACCCAGCCAATGAAAAAGACATCACATGATTTCAAAGGTCAACAACTTGCAGTCTTTTTTTAGCAGCTGCTTCAAAAAGCGACAATTTGCAAATATGGTAATAAGCAACCATAATTCATGTTCCAACAAATGCACAATAAAAGCCTTCAGTGTGAAACTATTAAGGTCTGGTCAGTTTCAGGCAGCAGCTGCAGGGAAAGTTCTAACCAGCTAACTAAGATCACGAAGCTGAGTTTATTAACTTGTGGTTAGCACTTTTCAGGGAAGCATATACTAGAAGAAAAGCAGCTCGGGAAGAGAGAGCTTTATCTCTCTAGCCTGTAAGGCATAGAATTGAATTCTTTATTGGCCAAGTGTAATTGGACACACAAGGAATGTGTCTTGGTGCATATGCTCTCAGTGTACATAAAAGAAAAGATAGGTTCATCTAGAATCATAAGGTACAACACTTAATGATAGTCATAGGGTACAAATAAGCAATCAGTACAAATAGAACACTGTGCTACAGAAATTTATCTGAATGAGAAAGCAGCAGCCAGTGATCTTTGCAAGAATTTTTTTCTCTCTCTCTCCCCTTCTCTCTGTTATGGGTTCGTTTTGTGACCCCTTGTTTAACAACCAAAATGGTTGTTGGAACCATTTTCAGTCACTAAATAAGAACTACCTATATTTTGGTAGCATGGCTTAAACCGATATTTATTTCCCCCTCCAAACAGTTGAGAGGCTTGGGTGTCTGGCCTACAGGGTTCTTGAAAACCCCTGGTTCTTGACCAACAAAAGCCACATGAGTTTTTGGTGGTTTTTGTTCAAGAGCTTCAGTGTTTCTTGCATTCTGTTGGCTGAATCAGCCCTGGAGAATTTAGTTCCACCTTTGCACTGCAGCTGTACATTTGCAACCAAATTGCAAGGAAAGTGAAGAGCAGCCGCTGATCTTTGAAGTCTAAAAGTTGGGGAAGGCAACAGCAGGCTTCCCATTTGCTTGTCTACCCAGCATTACATGTGCTAAGTGTCAGAGCTCCTTGTTCAACATAGTCTCCCTGATGTACACATTACAGCATGCAACTTATGCCTCCACTTTCATCTGTATCGGCAGCATTAAATATTATTATATCATTTACTCTCTCGAGCAAGAAGATGTTGTTTGGCAGCTTGTTCTATGAATTTTTCATAAAGATAAAAAGCAGCCTAATCTTGTGAGCTTTAACTCTCAGTACCAGTAATGGCTTTGATTTAAAGCGTTTTGTCTTAATGATAGTTATATTGAAAATTTCCTGCTGCTTTCAAGCACACATGGCTATTATCATAAACACTGATGGTGCAAAGGCTGCCAAATTGCATGCGGTTGCTTATGGCAAGTGTGAGGGGAGAATCAGAGACAGACTGAGAGCGATGTCAGCAGGTTGTTGTCAGTGTGATCTTCCTTTCCAAAAGGCATTACAACAATATGGGGTCTTCCTCTATCTTGCTTTGTCCTCCAGCAGTGGCCCATGGGCTTCACATCCCTCTTTTGAGCAAATCACTTGCACAATCATGTGTGTGTGTGTGTGTATGCATGTTTCCATTGGTTTTAGGGAAAGGGAAACTAGTAGAATATACAACAACAGGGCTAGAAGGGACCTTGAAGGCCTTATAGTCCAACCCTTTGCTCAAGCAGGAGTCCCTATACTATTCTGAACTAATGGTTGTCCAGTCTCTTCTTGAAAACATCCAGTGATGGAGCACCCACAACTTCTGAAGACAAATCGTTCCACTGATTGTTCTCATTACCAAGAAGTTTCTCCTTAATTCTAGACTGGATCTCTTTTTAATGATCTTCCACCTATTACTTCTCATTCTGCCTTCAGATGCTTTGGAGAATAGGTTGACCCCCCTCCTCTCTGTGACAGCCCCTCAAGTGCTAAAAAGAGACTCCAGAGGAAACTGGAATGCAGACAGTGAAAATTACATATAGATAATGAATACTAACAAAATAGTTAACTTGTTGGGCAGACACAGGGCAAGATTTCAGGTTGTGTCCATGCAACCTCTGTAAGATGTTTGCTAGGCTTGTGCTGAGCTAAGATCGGAATACCCACTTTTTAAGTGTCCCCTGGAGGTCCCTAGAAGTAGGCTATAGATGTAAACAGTTCCCCAGTTGAGACAATTATTTTCATCCATCTGAGCAGACATATCCCATGTGGCTGCATGATCTTAAAAAAGCAACCTACAGGCAGTTTTGAGGTCCCAACAGCTAATGTAATTGAAAAGAGAAATAGTTGAAATCCAATCTGTCAATTCTTTCAGGAACATAAGGCAGGACCAAAAGGTACTACTTGATATAAAAGCTGGCATGAAAATAAATTCTATACTAGTTAATTCTGCCTCAAATGTACTTATGGGAGATGGGAATTATTTGTACATGTGTTTGAGATTTAAATAACTACTTATGAGACCGTTTACAAATTATAAAGCCAATACATCCTTTGAATACAGTACACCGTGAATTCCGAAAAAGAGAAATGTTTCAATAGCACAGTTAAATGAAAGCAGAAAGAAAGTACTATTCCAAAAGTGAAAGCATAGTCAAATTGTTCACACACACACACACACACACGCAAAAAAAAAATCTGTTATATATTTTTCCCTATTCCGATCTTTCCTGGATTGTCATTTGATTATTATTTTTCTACTTCAATTATCATATGACTGGACTGCTAACTATATAAAAACAACACAGATTACATCAGAATTTATATGGCATTTGACAAACCTATCTAATGAGGGGCTCCATCCACCCTAACCAGAGGTGGGTTTCAGCAGGTTCTGACCAGTTCTGGAGAACTGGTAGTGGAAATGTTGAGTAGTTTGGAAAACTGGTAAATACCACCTCTGACTGGCCCTGCCCCCATCTATTCTCTGCCTCCCAGCTGATTGGGAGGAAATGGAGATTTTACAGTATCCTTCCCCTGCCACGCTCACCAAGCCATTCCTCACCCACCAAGCCACGCCCACAGAACCGGTAGTAAAAAAAATTGAAGGTCAGGACTTTTAATGCCTCCCAGAAAGCTGTCAAGGGGACATTATTCCAGAGGACAGAAATCAATTCCACAGGAAGGCTAAAACAACATATAGTGAAATTAGCATACAATATAATAGAATATTGCAAGTCTGATTATACTGAGCCTTCTCCTCCTCCACCTTCAGGGAATAAGAGAAGCCCTGTCCAAGCAGCTTCCTAACATTTTCTGGACTTAAAAATGATTTCCGTTCTTTTTGCCTAGGCAAAAAGAAATCTTCATCAAGGACATCTTCCTTAGTCTCTACACCTGGCACCACAATGGAGAAGGCACATTTCCTTTGTCCCCAAAGATGAAACTGTTCGATCAAAGGGACCCAGAACTTACCCATTTTGTTGGCTGTTAAAACATTGGGAGCTAGTCCTTCAGATAACTTGGCCCTATGTCATGAAGGGCTTTATTCAACACTTTGAATAATATTGGCAATACTTGACCTTCAACCAACAGATGTCCTTACCCAGCGGTTACATAGAGATATTAACGGGAAGTTCTTCAGTTGCTAGAGAACCCTTTGCAAGAGCAATAGTGGTGTGTACATTTTCCATCCAAGTGTTAGGGAATCTGCTATTCTTGTGCATCACAAATTTGCTTAAACACAAAGAACAAACAGGTAGCCTGTTTCATTAAAATCTATGCACAAATACGTTTCACAAACCTATTTGAGAACTGCTCTTCAAAAATTAAGGCGCTTCCATCTTAAGATGCACCATTTTGAGTTTAAGTTAAATTAAATATCCGAAATCTGACTGAATTGTAGCATTTATCATTTTGGGCCAGACTGCATTTTCTCCGTTTTGCTAAGATACAAGATGAAATGAGCTTCATCTATAATTTTTATTCTTGATGTATTTATTTTCTCAGAAGTTCTCAATCTTGAGATGATGTGTAGTTTCAGAGAATTTGTCTTTCTCTTTTTACTCCGACTCAAATCAATTGATTGTGGGGCTCACCTTAAACTGACAAGTCTTATAAAAGCAATCGTCATTACGTGTATGACTTGAGAAGGAGAACTTCACTTCTTGTGGCTTGTGAGATAGTATAGTACACTTAACTGCAGTGCCTAAATGATATAGTATTAAAAGAGGATGTCTTGGAGAATCCAGAACTTCAGGACAATTGAGGTAAGATAAATCAGGGGAAAGACATATTTGCTATTTGTGATTAAGAAAGTTTGTGCTCATACATTGACTTTTGGTATGGATATTATGGATGTCTAAATGTGCATAATTCATATAAGTCTGTATATTTCAATAAATGGGAGATGGAGATTTTCTGTAGGCAAGGGATAAGGAAATTTTCACAGGCTTTGAAAATTAGCTCTAATTAGCTTTTTCCTTCAGTTCTCCACTGCAATGTATTATTATTTTAATCAGTAGGGCCAATATTTCATTCTCATGCATTGAAGTCTTTCCTGCTCTGGAAAAAGGCTTCTAGTAAATGAGGTGGTGAGTTTCCTTGTTTTATATCCAGTCTTGTTTTTGTACCAACAAAGTTGAGTAAAACAGCAAGGATATTGGGGGCATGTATGAACCATTTTGTTTTCAAAACTCTACTTTTTAATATTTGCCTTGTGTTTCAATGATTATAACTGTAAAAAAAAAGTACATTTTTAATATTGAAAATTAGCACCAATCTAGTATCTGCAATGATAGAGTCACTGTATCTCCAGGGATCCCCGATTATGGTTTCTATTCTCCGCCCGGTGACCAACGGGCTCCATTATCGTATGCGGACTATGATTCCATGGGGCCTCGGGTGGCTCAGATGCTTCGTAGCGAGCACCCTGCTTCAGCGAGTAACTCCCCCCTCCACCACCTTCCCAGCCCGGATCAGTTTAAAAGCCCAGGTTTGTATGGAATTTCATTCCTTTGGGGAAGCAAACAATGCAAATCAATTATGGTAACAGCATCTCTTATTTTTTGGCATACAGAAGAAAGTTTGCATGGCTACCAAAGTTCATTCTTATGTATGTCTGTTAGTTTCAGAATTTGGATGAACTTTCCTTAAATTCTGAATTGTGACATTTCTTTCAACAGTCGGTCCAAATGCGATAAACATCTGGGTAGAGGCATAACGCCTGACAGGGAAATGGTTGGCAAGATGCAGAGGGCCATTGCATGAGTGCATTTTATGTGGAGAGGATTTCCATTGTCATGCCCTTAGATAAGATGTGGCCTTCTTCCATGGAATTGGATCTGTAGTCTTGGAAGAATCAAATGGAAAATGCAAGAGGCCTTGACTTTTTTCAAGACCTGTTTTTGATCCCAGTGAAGTTGCTGCACTTTCTTTTTTAACTTCATAAAGATATTCCGATGATTGTACTGGTATTTGATCTAAGAGACTTGCGTTTGGAAAGATTTATTAGCTTCCTTCAAGTTGCCTATAAAGAAATGGGGAATATAAATGATATAGATTGACGTGTGTGTGCGCGCTTAATGAGATCAAACAACATCAAAAAAGAATGAGGAAGGTTCTCCAGAACTCTTATCACTGGCTGGATATTAAATCAAAGACAAGAACAAAAGTTGATTTAAGTTTAGTTAGCTTTTGTTCTGAGAATTTTTGACTTTCTTTCCGCTTAGATAATTGGTTTTGAAATGTGTCAAATTATACCGTTCATAGTCTCACCCAGAAAGATCCTCCATTGCCTTTATTTGTCTGTGGGACTTTTTCCTTTACTCATTCCAGTTTATTTTTGGTGCACAGAAGTCATCAAAATAAGCTGCTTCCATCATCTAACCACAGTTTGTTCTTTTTTCCAAAGAAAAAAGAAAATAAGACTCTGAAACTAAAATGTTTGAAATAACCATAGTTTAAACTAACCACAGTTCCATATTTGGACAAATGATAAGCTATATCTATTTGAAAAAAGAAATGGATGAATTACAAACGATTGTAAATGAATTACAATCTTTGAGTGACAGGAAAGAGGAGGGGAAGATGGCAGATATTTAAGGTTCATGTCATAAAAGTTCATATATCATTTGGTCCAAGACTCGCCCAGTGCAGGAATATTCAGTATAACATTCCTGACAGATGGCCATTCAGCCTCTCTTTCCAGCCTGTGTGGCAAAAGAGAGTCTACCACTTCCTAAAAGCAATCTGTTTTATTGTTGAACAGCTTTGTTAGGAAGATTGATCTCCAACTGAAATCTACTTTCTTGCCATTTACATCCATGGTTTCCTCTCCTGCCTTTTGGAGCAATTCTGAACAAATTAGACCATTTTGCCCCATGTTCAGCACGACAGTCCTTTGCATAAGAGCAATACTTGACCCACAAATTGCACACTCGAGTTAGCTGTGAGTTAAAGGAATTCCACTTTAGAGCAGCCCTGCCATCTAATTCATTTGGAATTCTGAGTAGTGCTATTCAGATTTATTCAACTGTCCCTGCAATTGAGAGCTTGAGCTGAAACCGAGAGAGGAATGTTTATTCCCATATTGCAAGCTGGACTGAAAAACTATTATACAACAATCTGTTCATATATTTCCTTTGCTGATTGGTAAACTATGATGCTAGAGATCAGCTTGAACCAGCCCTGAAAAGTAACTCAGTGGTTATATAGCTGGCTGGTGTCTGGGATAAACTGCCCTCTGAGATTTCTTTCCAAGTTAAATCAAACACATAATTGCATACAAAATTCTCATTGGCATACACAAATTCCATGCAGATTAATTGTAATTTTCCATATTCAAATGCTAAATAGTTAGGATTTTACACTTGGAAGAGGACTCAAATGAGAACAGGCATTCTTGTATTTTGATGCCAACTCTATTACCCATCAGTTCCAGTTGTACATATTTTGTTGCATGGCCTAATTGTCTCCTGCTAGGCTTAAAATATTCATTCAGAATGAACCACTTAGAGGAGATCATTTTGACTCTGCACAACATGCTAAAACCAACATAAGGGCACATTTAAAAAAACAACAACCCCTCTTCTGTTAACATCCTACGAACATTCTTACCAAGCAGATTGCCTCATACTTATATATACCAAAGTCAGTTGTTGGATATAAAAGTGTTGGGGGGCGGTGGGGAGGGGGTGAGAATCACTTTGAAGATGGAAACCAGCGTTTCCCCGCTTACTTTCTGAAGTCACATCAGAGTAATGATCCATGTAGTAAGGCAGATGGCCTAATGGATCCATAGCTGGAAATCCCTCCTTAGATTGCTGAAAAGAATTTATCTTTCAGTGGTGACCTTTCTGGCCCGTCATTGGATTTATTTGGAGGTAGGCTTGAAGTTAATATCCCAGTTCATCCCATTTGTTCTTTCAAAAAGCATCTGGGCTTCCTTGTTTTTTTTCCCCCCCTTGAAAACGTTTCGCTTCCCATCCAAGAAGCTTCTTCAGTTCAGAAGACCTCCAAGGTCCCTTCCAGCTCTGTTATTCTGTTGTTCTTGGATGAGAAGTCCTAGTTCAGTGGGTCTCAACCTTCCTAATGCTGCAACCCTTTAATACAGTTCCTCATGTTGTGGTGACCCCCCCAACCATAAAATTATTCCTAAAACCATTGAAAATGTGTTTTCGGATGGTCTTAGGCGATCCCTGTGAAGGGGTCCCAACCCACAGGTTGAGAACCACTGTCCTAGTTCATCTTTGTGGATTAGGATTAAAAGGGCAGCAGGTCATTGGGATGCCCAAAGGGGCTTTGATCAGGTCCATGACATGAATTGAATAGAAATTCAGAAAGCCTAATTTGGTTCAAAATCATTTTAATTGCATTCCTTTGTATGGTCATTGGATAGTGTTCCTCCTGCAAGCTTTCCTTTATAATTCTGCCTGAAGAAACCACATGTAACCCCTTGACCCACAAATTGCACAAAAAATACCTATTCCAAAGTATTCTCAAATTTCCCCATATATTTACACTCTGTAGAAAGCCAGGTCTGAAGCTGAGAGAACCTTGGGAATCTCAAGAGGTAAATGCATCAAATTGAGAAGATCTAAAGGACTTGTTTGGAGCTAGTTTACAATATCACTTTCCAATACTATTTTCAACTATTGCCAATGAAGCCTGTTAAATTTAGTTGCAAAAACTTTGCTGCTCAATTTGATCTTCAGAATTTCTCTCTTACGTTGTTTTATCAACAAGACTCACTCTAGCAGTGACAGAAATAATATTCAAAAGCTCTAGGTAGATAATCAGAATGTCCGGGAGGGAGAAAGTATGAACTTGGAAAGTGTATATGAAAATAATTGCACTCCTAATGAGATTTGGAAATTGTACCCAGATGATGGCATTACAAAAAAAAAAAAAAACCATAGAAGGTCACACAACGAACGATGGATATCAAATCTAGCAAGGGGAAAAAAGCAGGGAGAATTTAAATTAGGTGTCATGTTCCATAACAAGAGGCTTGTACAATCACTTGTCCTCTGCCCCATTTGTCAAATATGGAATGTATACTAAATTAAAAATGCTTAATTTCCAACAGCACATGATACCTTTTGGGGGGGGGGGGTTTGAATTCCACGAGCCCTCAAGGTTTCCATAATGATTTTTCTGTAGCCAAGCAACAAAAGAAAAATAGCGTCTGAAGAAAATAAGTTCTCTAGCTCTCTCCAATTTTGTTGCTCTCAAGATCTTGGACCACCATAGTGGTTAATGGCCAGACCAATACATTTGAGGAGGTGTTACTTTTGAGAAGGTCGACCTAACCCAATCAGCAAAACACATGGCTAAATAACACAATATGGAACACTAGTTTAATTTTCTTAGTGCCTGTTTTGGAGATTTCATTTTCCACCCTTTTTTTAAATTCTGATTTTTTGTATAACTTGTCTTCCTTTCATCGAATCCTTTTATTTATGTATCTGTGCATTTATTCATTTTGTCCCATTTTGTTTATAAGTAACTCAAGGTAGTGACTATACATATTTCTTTCTCTTTCTCTTATTTTTCCCACAATAACAACCCCATGAGGTGAGTTGGTCCGAGAGAAGAGTGACTAGCCGAAATTCCGGCCTAAGGCAAGACTAGAATTCACTGTCTCCTGATTTCTAGGCCAGCACCTTAACTCTACACCAAACTGGTCCCCACCCCCCACCCCCACCCCCAGTCAGTATAAACCCACCAACATCATGTGGTGGTTTTCTGTAGCTGAAGAGTCGTGTGTGGTTTTGTACATTGAATTAGAAGGGGGTTGGTTTATCCTGTGAATAAAGTGATTCGTATTGATTGTATCTTCTCTGTATTAAGCAGACAGAGAAACTGAGGTGATGTGAAGAATATGAGAATTGTGGAGGGTTATCGTGCATGATGACCAATACATGCAGTGGTGGGATTCAAATAATTTAACAACCGGTTCTCTGCCCTAATAATTTCTTCCAACAACCAGTTTGCCAAACTGGTTAGAAAGTTAACAACCGATTCTCCCGAAGTGGTGCGAACTGGCTGAATCCCACCACTGGATACATGACGTAAAGATGAAAAAAGGCACAGAAGTACAAGAGAGGGCAGCCTGATGATGCTGGAGAGAAAAAAAAATAGAAAGTAGATTTTTGTGTTTGTTTTGGTGTAAAAGGTGGAATATATAGGTATAGTGTATATATTGTTTATGGTACATGGTGTTAATATCTATCATCAGGATAGGGTAGATAGAAAGTAGTTGAAAAGAATGTAGAGATGCTGGAATAGTCATTGTAAGGTCATCCTATGGTGTTACCATGTTATATTCCTGTTGTAAAGGTTATAGTTTGATTTATCTTTATCTTAGCATTCTGTATCATTCCTCTGTCGGTATATAGTCAGAGGTGGGTTTCAGCAGGTTCTGACCAGTTCTGGAGAACCGGTAGCAGAAATTTTGAGTAGTTCGGAGGACGGGTAGTAAAAATTCTATTCTATTCTATTCGCCCCCATCTATTCTCTGCCTCCCAAGTCCCAGCTGATTGGGAGGAAATGGAGATTTTGCATTAACCTTCCCCTGAATTGGGGACAGAATGGAGATTTTACAGTATCCTTCCCCTTGAGTGGGGTGGGAATGGAGATTTTACAGTATCCTTCCCCTGCCACGCCCACCAAGTCACACCCACAGAACCGGTAGTAAAAAAAGTTTGAAACTCACCACTGTATATAACCCATAACCTTGCCTAGTTTGGGACCTTTTGCATTCTTCTGGCTGGGAACCCAATCAACGCAGTAGTTGTACATGACAGAAAAATATACTTTTTCCATCTATGTCCAAACCTTTTGATTCCTTATTTGAAGTGGGGACATTTTTTCCCCACAACATGGCAAATCTTTATGTTTCCTAAAGGGGAAGATAAAAAAAAACACCTGACTTTCATACTTTATTAGAGTCCCACTGGAGACTCATTTTGGAGCTGCAAGTTGGCTTTGACAGGAAGGTTAGATCCACTGTCCAATAAACCTGAAGATTATAGTGGCTTTTAGCATTTTCTTCCTCCTCCCTCTGCAATCATCAACCTCTCTGACCCCAATTTATGAAGAGCCCAAAATAGTAATTCATCATTTTTGTTTGTGAATTTCTATTTTTACTTGTTTCAAAAGTATTGCTTTGCCCTATACTTCATAAAACTTCACGATGATCAAATGGAATTGGCTTATTCTGGGGTTTTTCTGGTGGCGGATATTATGTTTTCATCTCCAACTGATTGGTGAGGAGATTCACCGCAGCTGCCGGATTGCTCAGGATGGCAGACAGCTTGGAAGAAAAGATCACAAAGGCTGCCTGGTAGAAAAACTCATTTCTGGACTTAAAAATGACGCCATTAAGGGAGGCTGTGCAAATGTGATCGGAAGTCGAGTATACAGCTTAATTTCTTTTTAGGTTTCCACTGATATTGTTTGTTCTTTTAGAAGTGTCACAAGATTAGAAGCAAAATGAAAGAGAATTAAAACCTTGGTTGTGAGGGCACAGGAATTTTTGGTGTGTATGTGCGTGCAGTCTGGCAACCTTTTGGAAAATAGTTTGGTCTTGCCTTGTTCCTACAGTTGAGGGACGGAGTGTCTAAGGAAGAACTAAAATTCAGAGTCTCTTGGTTTCTAGCTCAGTGTATTTAACTCTATGCCAAAGTGCTTCTCATAATGATAATGATGATGGTGGTGGTGGTAGTGGTGATTTGGTTCCTTTTCGGAAGTGTTTTGGCCCTAAAGCTGAGAGAAAGGGACTGGCCCAAAGTCTCCCAGCTGGTTTTGTGCCTAAGGCAGGGCTAGAATTCATGATCTTCTGATTTATTAGCCTGGTACCTTTAAACACTACACACTAGCTGTTTCCTTAGCATAATATATTTTTTCTGGTATTTTTTTTTAATTTTTATTCTTATTTATATGCTGCCCTTCTCCGGAGACTCAGGGCAGCTTACAATGCGTTAAGCAATAGCCTTCATACTTTTGTATATTTTATACAAAGTCAGCTTATTGCCCCCACAAACTGGGTCCTCATTTTACCCACCTTAGAAAGGATGGAAGGCTGAGTCAACCTTGAGCCTGGTGAGATTAGAACTTACAGTAATTGCAGGCAGCTGGATGTTAAATGCTGCCTTGTAGAAGGCATTAGCCTCCTACGCCACTCAGGCTCCTAAATTTGCCATATGAGATTCGCAGGCTAAAACACTGGAGTGGTAAACATTTCACTTTGCTCTTCGTAGTTGTTTTCAGTGCACATTTTTGAAAAAAACAAGAGCAACAGTAATATCAAGACCTATATGAGTCTTTTTGAGTACAATAACAAATATTTCCAATATGGATGCACACTTTGTGTTCTCTTGACCTTGACCTGTTGAAAGATCAAGAGAAATAAGAGATGCAAAATCCATAAAAAGGTATTTTGGGCATGTGCTTTCCTGAACAAAGCAACCAGAAGCAATAGCAATAGCACTTAGACTTATATACCGCTTCACAGTGCCCTTTCTAAGTGGTTTACAGAGTCAGCATGTTGCCCCCAACAATCTGGGTCCTCATTTTACCTACTCCGGAAGGACGGAAAGCTGAGTCAACCTTGAGCCTGGTGAGATTTGAACTGCCAAATTGCAGGCAGCCGGCAGGCAGCCGAAGTAGCGTGCAGTACTGCACTCTAACCACTGCACCACCACGGCTCAGAAGAAATGTCTCAAGGCAACAAGAAAAGCTTGATCAAGTGACAATATATTGAGAAGAGGGAGGTGAGAAATATGCCAAAGTTTGTATTGGGTCTCACCTTATTTCAGACTTCTGCACCCGTGTTCTTCGTACTGGAGCATATCTTTTGATCGTTTGAGATTTAGGTGACCACTGGGGGGAAAAAATGATGTTTGCTTATTTAGCAGTTACACCCCACTGCTGCCTCCTGTTTTACTTGTAATCCAACAAGGACATCTAGAGCCTTTTAATGTTTATTACTTCCAAGCCAGATCCTCCTGTCCTGTGTCTATATCCCACCTTTTTCTTGCCCAAACACAGAACTTTGTGGATGGTCTACGTTTCTACCTCTTCCGTTTTCATCCTATCCATGTCACCCCACTGCTCAACCATCTCTACCATCTTCTTTCTCATTTAAAGAATTCAGCTACCTATATGGCCCCTTAAACTCCCTCACTCAAGTAATAAATAAAAATGTAGAAGTGTGCACAGCCCAGTATAGGGCCTTATAGCATTCCATTCTCCTTTCCTCCAAGCTGAAGTGGAACCATTTACTAAATGAGCACTTTTTAGTCATTTATAGTGTACCTAACTTAACAACAGCTTGAAGGAACTGGAAATGGCAAGTGACACCATGTGGAAGTGCCCTTCACAGAGTTAACTGAAGGGAGTTAAGTGTAGCCTTAAGGCAGACTTGGTGTTATTTAATACCAAACATAACTCACTTTTGTTAATTGACTGAGTCAATTAACCTGGTTTTCCATTCACAAGCTATGGTAGCCTCATCCCCATGACTACATTAAACATGTCATGAGAACAGAAACATCGTATACTAATATGCACGTTGGAATCTTGATTCCTCTACATTTGCAATGCTTTTAAAAAGCAATATTTTTCATGAACCTTTTTTTTTCCCACAGGAAAGCTAAGCAATTAATCATTTGATGGCTCAGATCACACTGGATATCTGGGGGTTTTCTGTCACTCCTTAGCAGCATCTTCAGTAGTACTTAAAGAAAATGCTATTTCCCAGTTATGGTATTCTCTGTCTCTCTCTACCCAATATGTGTGCTAGGAAGGATTCTTATTAGGAAGAGAAAAATGCGAGAAAATGTTGGACACGATTCTTCCCCAAACATGGAAATAAATAAGGGGGGAAGGGTACATTAAGAAGTATCGCCAGGTACAATGCTCCAACACTAGGTTTTAAGAGATTGGACAACTATTTGTCTGAAACGGTATATAGGGTTTCCTGCCTGAGCAGGGGGTTGGACTAGAAGACCTCCCAAGGTCCCTTCCAAGTCTGTGAGTCTTTTATTCAGATGGATTTGGTTCATATGATGCAATTCAAATGCATCCTAAGATATAACATGTGGATTCATTCCTCATTGGAAAAGCCAACCCTCTTCCTCTGGATGAAAAAAATCAAGCAATGGCTTTTGGTTTAGTTTAAATCGGAAAGTTCTTTTTTTAAAAAAAATGTGCATACCCTGTACAATTTATATTCTCTGGTGCCTCAATCTGATTTTAAGTATTTAAATTCTGTGAATCCTCTCCTTTTCACCTTCCCTCTTAGGGGCTTATTTAAGAGATTTGTTTTTACAGTCCAGATCAGATTCCTACTCTCTCCTTTTTTAAAAAAAATAAAATAAATCACATTGCTTAGTTTTGAGGCCCTTGTGGGATCCGGACGGTTGTACTGTGAAAGTATGTCAGCCTCATCCTCTTTTTTTTTTTTTAATTTGATTTATATGCCACCCTTCTCCAGAGACTCAGGGCGCCTTACAATGCGTTAAACAATAGCCTTCATACTTTTGTATATTTATACAAAGTCAGCTTATTGCCCCCATAATCTGGGTCTTCATTTTACCTACCTTAGAAAGGATGGAAGGCTGAGTCAACCTTGAGCCTGGTGGGATTTGAACTTGCAGTAATTGCAGGCAGCTGAATGTTAATAACATTGCTTTAGTCTGCTGCGCCACCAGGCTCTTAACAGTTTAGCAGTTGGATTTTAGAGGAAACTTGTGATTAATTTAATTCTAAATATAATAGGTGATTTTGGGGTTACAAAGTATGTCTAAAATATATTCATGATTTGGTGGGATTTGATCAGAGCCATATTAAATAAGGGGTGGTGCAAGAGAAAGTCACATTTTTATTTTTATTTTTTTTATTTCATGGGGTTTGCAAACCAGATTGCAGGCAGCAGATGTAAGTGGATGCCTTAGTCTACTGAGCCACCAGAGCCTCTTGTCTCCAAGGTGTTTGTTTCTAAACCATCTAGTGAGATTGGAGTATGAGATGCCAGCCGTGCTTCAGTTCCCTCAAATCCTTTCTCCCAAGATTTTATAACATGTAGGGCACGTAGAAAGAAGGTGAGAATCGGGACCTTTAGACCAGGTCTAAAGGGGTCTCCAACCTTGGCAACTTTAAGACTTGTGGACTTCAACTCCCAAAGCTGGCTGAGGAATTCTGGGAGTTGAAGTCCACAAGTCTTAAAGTTGCCAAGGTTGGAGACCCCTGCTTTAGACCACTGAGTCCAACCCTTTGCTCAGTGCAGGAATCCAGTTTAAAACATTCCCCAGAGACGGCCAGTCTGGGTTTGAACACAGATGTTGAGACAAAGCTCACTGTCCAGGAGTCCAGGATGGTCATTGATTCCACTGTTGAGTTACTGGGTTTGGTTTGGTTTTTGTAATATTCAGCCAGCAGTTACTTTTCTGTAGAGGTCTGTATTGGGGTGGGGTCAACTGGAAGGCACCACCCAAAATATTACCAATCCTCATTTTTCTTATCAAATGGTATGGCCCAGCCTGATTAAATAAGGAGCATTCTCAAGACTTTGAGGCTATCTCTGGTCCTGGTCTTATGTAATTCCAAATCCTGCACTTTGAAGTGGAAGAAGAGGACTTGAGTATTTCATTCATTCATTCATTCATTCATTCATTCATTCATTCATTCAAATTGTATATCTTCCACCTCTCTTATCGAGCAACTCTAGGCAGTTAAATGGCATCCTTTCCCATATTTGAGGAGTGCTGTCCTATTCTCCATCACTCATCTTTTCTCCCTAATAAACATTCTCAGATCTTTTCATTTCCATTTTTTCTCTATTTGTCTGATCATCCTTGTTGCTCCTCTTTGAATTAATACCTATGTATTGGATACAATTGAGGTGGAGTCAGACCAAACCAAGCTATTACATCCCATGATTTGAAAACTGTATTTCTGCTAAGGCAGCCTAAATTTTCACACACTTTTTCTGAAGCCCCAACACACTGCAAGATCATATTGTGTTTGCAGTCCTCTCTATTCCAACGTATTTTCCAACACATGCATTCCTTAATCCATGCCAATTTATTCAATTTCTGTTTTCTAAGTTAAGGATTTTGCACTTGACTATTTTCGTTCTGTTATTTTTCAGCCCATTTCCTTAACCCATCATAAATGTTTTAAATTTTATTTATAACTTCTAGGATATAGGCTATTTATTATTTTTTATAAATACCCTTCACTTTTTTGTCCCTGTCATTAATAAAAATATTGAAGGGTGCAGGACCCAACCTCATGATAGCCCACATCTCTCCCCTTTGATGAAGAACACCCTTGGAGTGTGATTTTTGAGCCAGCTATATATCCATTTAATTGTCTCCCATTCAGCTATCATGTAACTAGCCTGTAAATCACAATGGCACTTTGTTAGATATTTTACAGACATCAAGATATGTCTGGAACATCTCGAAATCTTTGCCTTCTTTTTTGCATTTGAGTGTGACATGAACAATTCTGCACCTGTTGTTAGTATAAGAAGTGATCCTTGGGCAGTGAGAAATTATTCTTGATTTACCATACTAAATAGTTTTGTTCAAATTTTCTAGTTCCTGAATGCACAAACAGTGTGTGATATGGGTATACTTAATAGAAGTGAAAGGAGGTTTTTCTCAATGCTTTCTAATGATTTTTCCAAAGTGTATTATAGGAATGTTTATAGGAAAAAGCTTAGGTATAAAGGTATGCAGTAACACACGGGGAGCTGAATTAGGCTTATCAAAGGATAGCAACAGCAATAGCACTTAGATTTATATACCGCTTCAGTGCTTTATAGCCCTCTCTAAGCAGTTTTACAGAGTCAGCATATTGCCCCTCAAAAAACTGGGTCCTCATTTTACCAACCTTGGAAGGATGGAAAGCTGAGTCAACCTTGAGCCGGTCAGGAATCGAACTGCCAAATTGCGGGCAGCTGGCAGTCAGCAGAAGTAGTCTGAAGGACTGCGTTTCTAACCACTGTGCTACCACAGCTCATACTTGGATAAGAAGTGGATAATTACCACTTATACTCTTACAGTCATCATCAGTATAAGAGAAATTGCTGCAGTTACCACTGTCCTTGCTTTGAAACAGCCGAAGTAAGTTCTTCATTTACTCCATAACAAAGACATACAGGTAGTCCTCGACTTACGTCCATAACTGGGATTGGAACGTCTATGGCTATGTAATGCAATCATTAAGTAAGTTGCACCTGATTTTACTATACCTTTTTTTACCATGATCATTAAGTGACTCACATGGTCGTTAAGCAAATTACAAGGTCACTAAAGGAATCTAAATTCCTCCATTAACTTTGCTTGTTGGAAGCCCCCTGGGAAAGTTGTCATGACCGTGGGGACGCTGTGACGGTTGTAAGTACAAGAACCAGTCAATGGCATTTTTTTTCAGCACTGTCGTAATTTCAATCATTAAACGAATGGTTGTAAGTTGAAGACTACCTGTAACATGTCACGCTTTTCCAAATCTGTGGCCTACCCAGGTCAACCGGGAGATTTTTTTCCCCCTAGATTTTAAAGCATTGCTTTTGTTCTGGACTCCCCCTCCCCCCCATCTCTAGACCCTTTCAAATCACCTTGCACTGTGATAACAATCAGCATACCAATGAAGACTACACCTAAGCAATGATTTGTGTGTGGTAAGCTGGAAAATATTTTCCTGACCCTTGCGATGCCTAGCATACATATTATCAGCAGAAGTTAAACCCTGCTATTTTATGAAATAGCCCTGAAGTACGCCACATTATTTTATCCTCTCACTGAAAACATGCATAGTTGATTGGGGTGCTTCAAAACATAGTGGAGCATCCATAACGCATGACTGCAGTTGCATAAATGCAATTTTTACTTCAAGTACATTTAAAAAACTCAGTTCAGCAAAGAGCAGACTAAATGAATACAAGGACTCCTTTTGGCCATGTCCCTGATTCATGCGGACCCTATAATTGTGACTGCTTAGCTGGCTTATTCCCTTTGTTCATTTATTTCTTAAAGGTGTCAAATCCCTTTTTCAAAGTCTTGGGCGAGATAGTTTCCATCGTTTCATCTTTCAGGGTTCTCCTCAGTTTAGTTCAGAATCACCCAAAATTACTTCTGCCTCAAACGCACCTTCTTTTCACCCATAGGTAACAGTGGAGAAATTCTGGAAAAGACCATTTGTTAACCAAACAAAGGGGCACCCCATCATATTTTGCCTCCTCTCAGGGTTGCTCTGTCCATTACAAGGGTTGGGTTTGAGAGCAGAAGAAAGGTAGTTTATGGATATTCTCAGTCATCCAGGTAATGGTTATCCCAAAGGTGCTTTTTCAAGGGGCAACTGGAGTTCCAGAAAGTCCAGTTGCCTCTTGAAAAAGCACCTTTGGGAGAAGAAAAAAGATTCTGTCTCCAAACTATCATCTGGAAGTCGAATCGTGGCAACTGGACTTACGGTCTTCTTGTTTGAGATGTTTCGTTGCCCATCCAAGCAGCTTCTTCAGCTGGAACAAATTGTTTGGGGGGGGGTATCTGAGTAGGCAGAGAATCGTTGGAATGTGCCAACTCTTACAATTGTTAGGGGTCTCCCCACAGGATTTCTTCTCCAAAGTGTATGGTACTTGGAGACGTTTCTTAAATACCCCTAAGAATTTCAGGAAGTTGGCAGATTCCAACGACTCACTGCCTACCAACTTCTTCAGACTGCTTGGGTGGGCAGCGAAACGTCTCACATCCAACAAGACAATAAGTCCAGTTGCCATGACTCAACTTCCAGGCAGTTCTACCTGGATGACTGAGAATCTTCATCGATATATCCCTAAGCTATAATTTTCCATCTTGTTACAGTAAATATTCATCTCCAAGCCCAATTTAAGTAAACATTTTTACTTTGTGACATACAACAACTGACCGATTATTGACAGTGGAACCATTTTGGTCAGCTCTGGATTGTTGTTCTGTAAGGAAATTACAATAATTTAGAGATGTATATATATATAGAGAGAGGGGGGGGAGGGAGGGAGGGAGGGAGGGAGGGAGAGAGAGAGAGAGAGAGAGAGAGAGAGAGAGAGAGAGAGGGAGAGAGATATATATATATATATATATATATATATAAAAATATATATATATATATATATATATAAATAATCCTAGGTGTTCACTCTTACTTTCCTTCAAATTGTCCACTTGGCAATTTATTGTTCTTGGCGTCTAAGTGAGCAACTCTACTGAAGTAAATGAGTCTATTTAGATTTCTGTGACTCCACAAATGGGTGCCCCAGCTATGGGGATGTAGATACCAGAGGTCATTTGGAAGAAGAGATGGAAGCATGGCTGCATTTTCCTTGGCGCAAACTTTCTTAGCTGAGCATGTTAATTGAATTTAGGTCTAATTCTGGAATGGGGAAGATCCCTGACCACTTGGCATCTCTTTCCATCAGTTATTAAAATTGGACAATTTGTTTTTTTTTTAATAAATAGAGTCATATGATCAGCCATAGTGTCAAAGTATTTTTATAACGTTAAAATATCTTAGCTATCAACAACGTCCATAAAACCAGGGCCTTAAATAGGTGGGGAGACAGTCCCACTAAGTTCCAATACGCATCAGCTTGTTATTTCCTTCCATCTCCATCTAAAGCAGTTCAGTCCTTCCCAGTCTGTCCTGACTATTATTCTTATTCCTACCTTCAAAGAAGACCACAATTTCTTATTTCCACCTTTGCTAACACGTGGAATTGTACGGCACCCAGTCTAAAAAGAAGAGCTTCCGCTTGCACATCACTGCAACCCAGAGTCCCAGGTCTCCAAAGAAGGCCTTTCTGTCCCAGTAAGCTTAAGCAAAGCTGGAGAAAGAGCAGGTCAGTCCCTGAAATCTTCCTTGTGCTCTTTAGGAAGTACTCATGAAAGATCTCCGGATCCATGAAACCACAGGTTTCTTTTAAGCCACAGGTTTTCAAACTTGGCAGCTTTAAGACTTGTGGACTTCAACTCCCA
>WNWU01018865.1:0-26100 GCA_012654045.1 Ptyas mucosa | reverse complement strand
TCAACTCCCAGAATTCCTGAGACAGCCAAGCTGTCTCAGGAATTCTGGGAGTTGAAGTCCACAGGTTGTAAAAGGGCCACAGTTGCCCACCCGTGGACTAGAAGTCCTCCAAGGTCCCTTCCAACTCTATTATTCTATGTGATCACGTAACTCTGGGGTGGTGTGTGCAGCCATCATAACTTCAAAAATTGGTCATAATCAGCTTTGGGGAGGGTCTATTGTAACTTTGAATGGTCATTAAGTGACCAGTCGTAAGTGGGGGATTACCTGTATGTTTCTCTCTTTCTCTCTGAACAGGCAACCCTTCCGATTTGCCCTCTACCAAGCAAACACTAGTTCTTTAACCATAGATGGCACATTGCTCAGGAAATTGCTATAAACTGAACTAGATGTGGTTTATCTCCAACCAGTCATGCGGATTTTTATATTTTTTTTCTAGCCATGGAGGTGGCTGTTAAGAGATTGAAAACTTTCCCAGCAGATGTGTATATTTGCACAGTTTCCTTAGGTAAACAAATAGCTCCTTGAGTCTGAATAAAATAGTGACTTTTGCAAAGAGTAGACAGAGAACTCATGTGAAATAACCAGAGGCCAATACCTCAGATGTACAGTAATAACTTGTCCGAGCCAGCATGGGGAGGGAGGAAAATGGGAAGAATCAGACTTACGTGCCATGTTAACTTGTTCGGGAAACTTGCATCTTTCGTGAATGGAAAGAAAATCAAAAGTACTCAAACGTGTGTTTGTTTGCCTAAAACGTATGTTAAAAAGTGCTTAATTGCAACCGATCTAACCCAGTTAGGTCCTTCCTTTGTGGTTGTGGGAACATCCGGTCGCATGTCTCCCTTCTCATTGACTGAGGTGGCCAAGTCATTCCAACTGATGCCTGTCTGTCTGGCCAAGGGTTTAGGAAATGTGTTCTCCACTGACCAGCTTTTGAAATGAATTTGGAAATGTGGAGCCTTGCCTTTTCTGTCACTCTTCTTCGGTTCTTTCCTTCGAAGGATCAGTTCAGCAAAATGTGTGAACTATATGGGCTTCGGCATTTCCATATAATATAACTAATGGTGTAGAGTTAGTTGAACCCTTTGTGTGCTGGGTCCGACTGGGATAAATTCAGCTCTCTAGAGATTTATTTCCTTGCTGTGGCTCCCTTCATATAGTGCCAGGAATGCCATGTGGCTGAAAAGTCAAGATGGTGGCATGACAGGGCCAGCAAAACTCTGCCGGTTGTTATGTTTAGTGCAATGCCCATAAAGCCAGGCAGAGTTTCCATCCCACCATCGCAGGCACTAATTGGACTTTTTTTTTTTTAGCCATACTTCTGTATAGCACCATCGACCCAGTTGCGTTGTTGTGAGGCAGGGCCATGACCAGAGAGGTATCCTTCCTCCTAGCTGTTGTTGTTTTATATATCCAAGTACCGTCATCTCTAGGGATTACAGACAGACTAGTGACAGAAAAGTTCATTTAATAATTAAGCCATACATTTTGAAAGGTCATGAACAATCAGCTGAAGAAAACAGCTCTGCTTTTCTTAGCATAGACAGGTAGCAGGGTTTGGGTCTCCAGCAATTCTCCCTTTCTCTCTCTCTCTCTCTCTCTCTCTCTCTCTCTCTCTTTCTTTCTTTCTGTCTGTCTATCTGTCTCTCTCTCCGTCTGAAGTAAACATCTAACAGTTCAGTGCTTTCCATGACGATCTTGCTAATCTAATTCCCTTTACAAAAAATAGTCATGAAAGTGAACTGCCTAAGATGTTCCAGCTGTAAGGATTGTCTTATTACAATTTATATGTTTTCTTTTTGGAAATAATTAAGTTTCAGGATGCAGACTTATTCAGCTTCTGGCTACTCATTCCTCCTCGTATTCTACCTAATTAATAGTTTGGAGAGGGAGAAAGGCACTCGTTTCTCCACACTAGAAGGGGGAAGGGAAACAAAACTACTCCTCTTCCGTATATCAAACACTCCCAAGTGTTCCATTACATTATCATTTGTTTGTTTGTTTTTATTTAAAGAAAAAAAAACATTTCAAACCTCCAAACCTTCACGTCTCTTCCGTAGTAAAAGAAGTGGGCGGGCAGGCGGGATGTATTGTTTGAAAGTTTTCAATGGATTCCGCTCCTCCCCCACCCACCCGAAAAAGTTTTTCTAAGTGTGATTTGCTTTCTCTGCTGTCAACATTAATATCAATATTAACACAATGTGTAGTCTAAAACTAGTTCCTTTGTAGTTTGCATGGGATGTGAATGCTGTCTCAACGTGCCCAGATCTAGAAAACCCATTTTACTACTGCATGAGCATCAAATCAGATGTCAGAAAATACATATTTTTGTGATAATTTGGTGAAACTGACCACCTATACAGTCTCTGGTTGCAGTAGTGTGTTGAATGATTTTTTTTCCTCTCTCTCTCTCTCTTTCTCTCTCTTTATACATATTTCTCTATATTTGGAGCTCTAAGCTTCTTAGTAGTATGGGCTGACTTTTATTGAGTACTCGCTCTCTTATCGCATGGCCTTGGTTAAGTGTTAGAAGTTGGACCTAGGCTGTTTTTATTAGTGTTTGGCTTTGTAATAACTCTGCATGCTCAGCTTATGGCCTCATACACAGCTTTATTCTCTGCACACCAGTCTTGAATAGCTACAGTGCTCAACCGAATTTTGGCGCACCTGCTTCTCCGGCAGGCTCCAATCCAGCCCGGCCCGGAGGATTTCCAGGGGCAAACAGCCCGGGTCCAGTTGCAGACCTCTACGGTACAGCCAGTCAAGACTCCGGTGTGGGTAACTACATAAGTGCTGCCAGCCCCCAGCCTGGCTCTGGCTTTGGGCATGGAATTGCTGTAAGTAACTCTCTTTGTCTTCCTGTTTCTTCTCTTGCAGAAGCTCTAGAGTGAATAAAATCTGTTGGCACTGCCATGCTCTCCTATGGAACCTTTCAAAGCCACACGGTCTGGGGCCCTGTCCTAGGAATTGGACACTGCCTTGAATCTATTTATTCACACCCACAGGATCTATAGATTCCATATAACACAGGACTCCCATTTTGATAGAGACCGCATACTACCTATTTCTCTGGACTTGCTAGAAACCTCATTCAGCCAGACCCCACATTCAGATTAATTTGTTTTTGCCAGAAATTGGATGTGTATTGGGTTCCCATATTTCAGTTACATAGCAATTGAGAGATGCCCCGTTTTAACATACTGTATTTATACCAATGGAAGAAAGGGAAAACACAGATATATCAAGCTGCGGAGCACACTAATTTTTTTCTTTCCCATGGGATGTGTCTTTTTCATTAAGAACATCTGCAAAAATTCTGTACCCTAAACTTGGCCAGATGATTCATCTTGCAGATAGCCTTCGACTTAAATTTTCTGTTGTTAAGTGAGACATTTGTTAAGTGGGTTTTGCTCCATTTTACCACCTTTCTTGCCACAGGTGTTAAGTGAATCACTGCAGTCATTAAGTTAGTAACCCAGTTGTTAAGTGAATCTGGCTTCCTCATTGACTTTGCTTGTCAGAAGGTCACAAAAGGGGATCGCGTGATCCCAGGTCGCTGTGACCGTCCTAAATATGAGTCAGTGGCCAAGTGTCTGAATTTTGATCACGTGACCATGGGGATGCTGTAACGGATGTAAGGGTCAAAAATGGTCATAAGTCACTTTTTTCAGTGCCGTTGTAACTTTGAATGGTCACTGAATGAAGTGGTGTAACTCAAGGTCTACTGATATTTTAATGTCTTTGCAAGCAGTTTATGTTGGAATCCTGGAAAAAAAACAAAACAGCTTTTCAGAAATGAACCAAAACAACAAATAAAGATTGTACACTGAGCTAATTTTAAGTAACCCAAAGTATCTGGTTGGCCAAGCCCATATCTTAGGAAAGGCTGTAGCTCTGAGTATATTCCTCAAGACACATTTCTGTATTAAATTCATTAGTGTAACAGATGTATGCATAAGACATCTGCGTCATTTATAGAAGCTCTATTTATGACTTCAACATGGGAAAGAAGGGATGGTCTATAATTGCATTGTGCAAATTGAATGCCCACTTTCTTCTTAGCCAGGTTAGAACTGAAGCATTGGGAAGTTGCCATGCCCTGCACTTTAATAGCCAATTAAACCCATGACCAAATTAAACTTATATCTCTCCCTTGAGAATGGCTCTAATAATCCCAAGCAAAAGAGTAGTATAGGAGGTAGGGGAAATATAATGTGAATAAAACTTGAAGGGTCTAAATTATTCACAGAAATGTTAGCAAGTTGTGCAACATACCTTTTCTCAAATGAATAACAACAATGTTGAACATTAACGTGGTGCAATTACTAATTTTGGGGGGGGAATACTAATTTGGGAGTGCAAATTTTGCATGCAATGTTCATTTCCTCTAATTCTGCTGTTTTTCAAATTGTGTGTGGTAGCATGAATGTCCTGCTGCGCATCTTCGTAACTAGTTAATAAAATGAGTTTAAAGCAACTTTGAAAAAATTCACAGACATGCACACGCATGGACATAGTTGGGTTATTTTGTCTCAAAAATGCAGACAAGTGCCTCAAATTATTTTACTTGCTAAAGAAATAACTCAAGTATACAGAATCTTTGTTTCATTTCTTTCCCCTTGTAATGTCACCTGGGTTGCTACTAAATCCCATTGGACCAACGGAATGTGATGAAATACAGATAATTCTGATAAGACCTACATCAATTTAAACAGCCATCTACCACCGCTTACACCACCCCTCATTTGCATTTTGCACCTATAGAAAAAAAATTGGATTGTTCTGGAAAAGGGTGTATGCTGCTGATCTTCGCTGTGGTCTTGTCTTCTAAAGAATCACGCCGCAGTCAGCATTATGTGTTGTCTGCACCGGCGTAGTCTTTTAAATTATTTTGCGTCTACGGAGCTGTCTCTTTAATTTCATCGCTAATATTTTTTTTCAAAAACTGTCTGCCTTTTTAATATATTTGTGCCATCCATTTACTAACAGCAGTTTAAGGATACTCAAATTTACTTTTCAGCACCCTTAAATTTGAGCTTGCAAATATATGAGCAAGAACAGATGGCAACAATATTCATGCTAGCAACACCAAGACTTGATAATTTTTGATAATTCATGCAAAACAGTAAATAAAATAATCTCTTCCCTTGTATGATATTAGTAACAATTGCAATTGTACAATTTTAGGGGCCTTTGATTGCAACGGCTTTTACAAATGGATACCACTGAAACGTTACACAGGGTTGGTTGCCATCTCACTTGGAGGTATATCAATATATAGCATTTATATTTTCTACTATATCCCTTCCCTCTTGTTGGGGGGTTAAATTCTGATACTTTCTTCCTTTATTTTATTTTTTTCTTAAACATTTTAAAATCAACCTTTTGGGCTGGAAACTTGAAAGGTATCCTGAAGCAATTCTGGAAAAAATAGTGCTTACAGCAGTTAAAATGTTTGTGCTATGATTATTTAAAACAATTCTAAATACTGGGGGTTACTCAAATGTTTGAGAGAAAATCTACTTAGCCATTAGTTAAAGAAACTCTTTTTAAAATTGTAATGCTTTTAAAAAACTAATTCATTTTTATGCTAAAGACTGTAAGCACAATACTTGTGATTTGTTCTTAAAGAACAAACATGAAAATTAGCAATTAAATTTCAACATTTTTTTTTTTAAAAAAGCACTTATTACAGTAATGTACATTCTGGATCCCCGCCTGTTTCCTCCTCTTTTACCTATGGCTTTTAACACAGTATTTTTTTATACTTCCAATTATAAACATTTAGTTTAAAACAGAGCCATAACAAGGATAATGTAAGGAAAATGTGAGAAATTGTTGCTAATTTTAACCGTGTACTCGATCTATTGCATGAATTCTAATTTCCAAATCAGAGCATGAAATTAAAAGTGTGATTGCCGAAACAAACGCATTTTTCATGTGTGAAGATGAACCCAATTCACTGAATGTGGAAAAGGGTGGAAGGAGCTGGTCATGATCAAATTAAGATCTTTAAAAGCTTCTAAAAGGTATGATGCTTTGGAAAGTATCTTCGGGCAACTGAAAGACATTTGGGGGCAGCACACAGGATTTCATGGTTGTGCCTTCTCTTGGGGGAAGGTACTTCTTCAAGCCATTGAAACGAAGTACTTGTGACATTCACCAGATACGATTCATGTGTTGCTGTGTGGCCGATACACCATAATGAAGCCTTAATGTACAAAACTTGCCTAGTCATTTAACTTTGGCTTTGGTAGGAGTCTGCCTGAAAGCTGCCTGAGTTTCAGGACTGACATGTAGGGAAGCAGGCAGGAAAACATAAAATTACCTCAGGGTAAAAAAAGGGCTTCTTCTCCATATGCATACACCATGCACACACTTTTTGTATGGTTCAAGGTGTGTAGTTCCTGATTAATGCTGACATAAACGGATTTGGTCTCTATTTTCTGCCAAAAATGAGATCTGCTAATGATCCTCAAAAGCAAGTCCCAATAATTTCTTGTTGCTAGCATAGAGAAATGTTAAACAGAGTCATAAGGTGAGAACATTGTTTAACCAATTAGCATGCTGTACGCACTCACCTCATAAAGCCCATAATAAAGACTGGCAAGCCAAGAAGGTGTCCTTGAAGTTACTTTTCACAAAGGGAAAAGATCCTCCTTGGACAGTGGGTGCCAAGACGTTCACGGGCAAGATAAACCACAGCTCCCGTGACTGTTCATCCTTCTTCGTTACCCTTGTTTTGAGGATGTTTGTTGCCTCAGGAAAGGACTCACTATAGCTATTCAAAAGATGAGCAGAAGGTGGTAGACAAGGCAAGGCTGGCCTTTTCTAATATATTTTTTACTGGGACAATCCATCTCCTCAGCATGAGAATTTCACATCTGTCACTGTAACCCAAGAAGAGCGCGCAGGAGAGAAGTTGAGATTAGATGCTCAGACATGCACTCCAGGGATTATTCACCGTCACGTTTGAGGTCTAAAAATCTCACTTAGGAGCAAGGCTACCTACCAAAGGTTCCCAGAGAGAGCCTTACTGAAAGTCAATTTTTCAACCAACACCAGCTAAAATGGCTGTGGCTTGAAATTCTGTCAGAGTGTTTACAGTGAAACTGTAGCTCAGATTACTTTTGCCAGGATCTTCTGTACACCATTACATTATAAAAGTTTCCCAAGGGGATTCTTGATATGGGAGGCTTAAGTCTGGAGGGAGGGAAAAAGTTTCTTGTGGTGCATTTGAAATGAATGAATGAATAAAAGGACCGGGAAGATTTAAGGCTTCTCCGGGGAATACACTGGATTTCATAGTTATCCACATTGTTATCGAAGGTATTTGTTCAGACCACTGAAACTGAGTATTTGTGACATTCACAGAAGGACTAGTTCTTCTATAACTGAGTTGTTGTCGTTGTTGTTATCATCATGCAATGTAACCCAAACCTTTTAAAAGATTCTTCATGCTGCAGTTTATAAACTGTATAATCCATCATGGATTAGTTGCACATCACTTCTAATTTCACATTGCTCCATTTGTTTTGGCTCACAATGCTACAAGCCTGAAAAATGAAATGGTGGACTTACCAAGCAGATAATTTCTTAATTATTTTTATCTGAGTCTGGTTCATCATATGTCATTGTGCTCTTTCGACATGGTTTCAACAAAGCAACCTTTATTTGTAAAACCAGAATTTCCTGTGAAAATCCTCGCTTCAAACTAACCATTGCTGCCACTATCTGCACTGATGCCCAGGTTCTATCCACCATCTCTAGCTTAGATCCTTAAATAACATTCTGTTGAGGGAACTATTAATTTCATCAATCTTTCTGTCCACGTTATTTGCCATCACAGATCATACACACATAGACTCACGCACATACATAGAAAACACGCACACACGCACACACACAATCCATCCGCAACTTGGTGTACTTCTAGATACCTTCGATTTGTCCGAGTAGAACGGCACCAGCTTAGGAAGATTACAATACTTCTGCACAGGCTGATCGGGCTGAATATTGAAGTGCAAGTTTCCATGTATAAATTAAAATCTCCCACTCCAACTTGACATGACTTGGAACTGTTTCCCATGTTTCATTTTAAATGCACACATAGGCACGTACTACCACAATTGGGCCTGGAATCTCTGTTGCAAGTTGTTGACATCGTAAATTCAGACACCTTGTGACCAGACCTGATTTTTTTTAACTGTTTCTTACGGTGGTCCTTAAGCTAATCAGATGGTTGTAGGTCTGAATCCATTCCTAAATGCCCCCCCCCCTTTTTTTTGATGGAAACCACCCTGCACTCTGCAGCCCGCACCTACCCCGTTGCCCCTTGCCACCTTTCGGCATCTTCCTTCCTCCTTTGGCATGCTCAACCAAAGCAACTGCTAGTCCTTCAGGCCGCCTCACAACGTTGCTTATTGAATTCGTCTCCTGTTACCATCTTTTGATTCTCCGCAGTTTTCCATGAAATGCAAAAATTAGAACATCCGTGGTGTATAATGAAAGGAGCAGAAATAAATTAAATCGTAACATTTAACGAGCAGAACGTACTATAACAATAACAACCAAAATAGAGAGCACAGAAGTAATAGGTAAGCCCTCCTTGACAGTTTAGATTTGAATAGCCTTCTAAAAGCCAGCCAGGAGGTTGCCAGCCTGGTCTCAGGGAGGCAGTTCCAGAGCACTGGGGCTGCCCCTGAGAAGCCTTCTCTCTTGGCTTTGACTCTCCTTCCTCCCAGAAGTATGGAGTCACACGGAGTTTCTCCCGTCGTGATCTAGTAGGAACAACTGATACAGGCTGTAGGTAGCTTGTTGCATATATGCAGATAATTCGATTAGTTTATGGTGCAATGTATTGCTGGAACCCGTTGAGTACAAATCGAAGACATGAAATAAATGTGGAGTAGAACTTGTGTGAAGCCAGAAAATGGGCTATCAGGTTGAACACATGGTCTTGTGTCCCTGCTTGGATTTAGAAGATGCATTTTTTCTAAAGGTCGGAATGTAACCATTGCAATTTCTCTTTTTCTTTTATCTTTCATTCACTGTAGAGTATATCTGGATGTCCAGGCAAGACAGGGCGAAGTTTCTGAATGGTTCCATGTTTAGGTGACACGTCTTCAGACTTTGACCATTGCACCATCATCAGTAACCCACACAAACTGGAGGTGACACTCAATGGATATGGGTTGTCCAAAATCGGTATCATCTCATGAACCTGCTGTACTATATAGAACAACAGCTTTTTAAAACAAATGTGTATATACATATAATCCATTTTTGTTCATGTTATTATTTTTCTTGATGTTTTTTTCCCCTTTGAGATCTATTTTAATCACTTTTTTGTAGTATTTTGACATAGGCTTATAATCAAAGTAGATCTGCTACTTTGCGTATTTAGGAAAACCCTAACCATACTCTATATCTTAAAGGTTTCTTTGCTTTGCTTTTTAATCCCTTTCTCTATTTCTTTCTTTTTATGTAATTTTGTTGCTGAAATGGTAACATGATTTTCAGTTTATTGGTACCAATTCTGAAATTGAAAAGGCTTTTTCAGGTGGAATTTAGCACACGCTGAATTTAGAATTAGAGCAAGCGAGAAAAGTAAGTGGAAATACTCTCTTTTATGCTGGATGGGAAATAGGAGGCTGGCTCAGTAGCAGGATCTCTAGCAGTTCTTTTTATTAGTTAACCTAATTATATCTATTTTCGGCAATAAAGTAAGGACTACAAAGTTTTTTGTGTCCTTTTTCTATAAGTGCATTTTTTTTGTTGTTAAAAAAAAAAGAAGCGATAAGGTTTTTTGAAATTGTGAAATCTAAAAAATAGTAATACTGTAAATACAATTCCATTAACTTGCATATAAACTATTAAAGCAGAGAAATTGTAATATTTTTGTGATGGAGTCAGATTAAGGCAGTTTCTGTACTGAGCGGAAGAAAAAGATTAAAATTTGGGGCACACATCCCAGCAGGAATCTTCTCTTCTGCAAGACTTTTTATATGAATGGAAAATGCATGAGGGCATTGAGGTCCTCACTCAATTCCCATTTATCTCGCCAGCGCACGCAGGGAACATTTCCGCTGGATTGTGCCCCAGTGTTTTTAAACTTGTGAGATCGACTGCCAGAGCTGGCCCGTAGCAGTTAGATCAACACTGTTTTAGCTTGCTCTGTAGATGTTAGACCTTATAACTGTACTAGCGTCATACCAGCATATTAACTAGACCTCTGTGCACAGCTTTGAAAGTAACAGTCTAGTTACATTTTTAAGTTAAAAAAACAAAAAAAAAACCCAACCAACCCTGCTTTTCCCAAGATTGAAAAAGCTACATTTTTAATATTTAAAAGGTATTTAAAGTTTCAAGCACACTTTTTTTAACCATTTAGATCACCTGACTGTCCATCCATCTCTGTCAGCCCCGCTGTGGCCTGCAGCCTTTTGCACCAAGCCAGTCTTGACGTCTTGGAAGCTCCCAGCTGTGGGGAGGGGCAGTTAAAGCATGCATCTTCTCACCCTTTTTTTTTAACCCATCCTTTTTTTTTTCCCATTCTTTTCTAATTCACAAATTAGAAAAAAAAAAAGCAAAGGTTTATTTTAAACAAATCGTTATGAATACCTCAGTGCTACAAGTTTGTCACCCTAGAGGCAAGAGAAGCTTAATTTATTGTAGATGAAAACAGATTTGAAAAAAAAAATGTATAAAAAACATCATTGCACTGTGACTGGTAGGGGAAAACTGACAATTTCCGATTTGCACATGTTTAATGTTTGGCTGTTATATATATGGTCCTCTGCTGGGGAGGAGACTTATGAAGGATATTTTTTAATTTAATTTTTTAAATATGGGTCAAATAGGCTGGCAACAGCAACTCCAAGTACAACACAGTAGGTGATATTACAAGCATAACTATAGTGTGGATATATTCTTTTTTTAAGCATTAATATTGACAAGTTTTATTAATATTTTTTTAAATTGTTACGTTTATAAATTTGGTACTCTAGGTACAGCCAGAATAAGACACTGAATGAGACATTTGTTAAGAGAAAAAAAAAGCTGCTGCACTCCTATTTTTGTAAAATTTTACTAACCAGTAGGCTAACATAGATGTTCAATAGACAAGTTACAGCAAAGCATCTTCAATTACTCACGGAGGCACCACAAGGCGAACTGTAAGGAGGAGGGGAAGAATCTTATCCCCACCCCCCAAATTTTTAAAGTAGACAGCAAAAATGAGGTGTTTTGCTGGAGGGGGACGGCTGTTGTATGTTTTAAGTTTTTATTTTCTTCTTTTGGAAAAAAAAAAAAAAACAACAACCAGGTTTAAAAGCCAGAATGCTGGACGCTTTTTAAAGTTATTGAGACTTGATCAAGTAGTACACTAAAAAATAATAATAATAAAAATGAAATGAAATAAATAGAAGGAATTAATCACCAACTAATTCCCTGAGACTCGAGTCTGTTTTTACAAAAAAAAAAAAGAAAAAAATTAAAAAGAGCGAGAGAAAAAAAAAAGAAAAAAGTCAGGGATATTTTTTTTTAAAATTATGATTACATTTTAATCAAGATAGACGCCATCCATGTGCAGCCTATCAGGAGTTCCTGAGGGTGGATTTCCTTTTAAACGATGGAGCTCTTTTGGATCTTCACAGAGCTTCCTTGGTGGAGTTTCTGGGAACAGTGTGCCTGTACTGTAGACTATCATGTGTTCCTCCTCCTCCTTCCTCGGTCTCTGGCACCTCATAGAAGATTCTTTGTTGATCATTGTTGTATGTTAATAATGTATAAAAATGACTATCTTGTAAGAGTGCTGTCCTGATTCTAGTGTAGTGACACCCTTCCACACATATCCCTTTCTCTTCTCTTCCCCTTCCAGTACATATTGTAGTTGTATTGTAATTAAAGTTAAATACATAGATGTAGTTATTCAGATTTAGGACCAGTAAGGATAGAACTTTCTCTTATTTAAGGCAAAAAGAAATGCTAATAATTTTGGGGCAGGTTTTTGTTTTTATTTAATTTCTTTTTTTCGCTCTTTTACTTTCTGCTGATCTCATGTGGTTTCAAACTAACCAAAGGCTTCACAATATAGAAAGAAAAAAGAAAGGAAAGAAAGAAAGGAAAGAAAGAAAGAAAGAAAGAAAGAAAGAAAGAAAGAAAGAAAATAAACGTTGGCAAAACTACTGCGGCATTTTGCAGATTCCCCCACCCTTCAACTTTTATAAAAAAAAAAAAGGGTGTGCCATACTACCTTAAATGCTAATGCTAGATATGCAAAACTGGATTTTTTTAGTTTATTTTTTAAAATAAAAAAAAAAGGGAGGCATGGTATAATGAAATGATTTTGCAAAGAGAAAAAAAGTATTTTTTTAAAAGAAAGAATACTCCGAAGAAAAGGTGATAATCTCTGTGAATATGTTTTAGATAGTTCTATACCTTCTGGATGCCCAGAGCACAACTTGTGTGGAACCTGGTATATTTTTTAGGTGACTGCCTAGAGTAAAATTCATTTTCTTCCCTCACTCATCTACGTCCATACTAAAAGATTTGAGAATTTGTTTCCATTTGGGAAAATTAATTTTAAATGCAGACGGTTCAGCCGCAGTCAAGAGAACAGACATACATTGCCATCCCAGCATTGTACTGTTCCGAATCTCATTTGAAAAACATTGCCTTGTTGGGGGGGGGAAGCAAATTTCAAGATGGCATCCGCCACAACCATGTGATCGTAGCCCTGCTCCATTTGTATGCACCTTCCGATGGTTGGCGCTTTGATCACATGGTTGTGGGCTCCATCTTGATTCTTTTAATCCCCCCTCCCCTTTTATCTTGTGGATACTCTCCTTTTGGAGTTAGCAAAAATCAAAGTGCAGTTCAATGGCGCAAAATGCACCATTAGTACACAACAGTAGATACTTTACACCAGGGGTGTCCCACCTTGGCAACTTTAAGACCTGCAGACTTCAATTCCCAGAATTTTCCAGCCAGCATAATTGGAGAATTCTGGGAGTTGAAGTCCATAGGAATTAAAGTTGCCATGGCTGGCCACCCCTGCTTGACACATTTCCATGGAGAGCATTGAAAAATGCTATTTTGTGCCTCAAACCAAGTTATATATTGATAAAGCAATCGGGATATCAGAAACCCAGTAAGAGGTGTCAAAAGGATTTTTAAAAATTAGAAGTCGTGTAGCATAGTGAAATACATTTTGTTTTGTTTTAGTTTTGGTTTTTTGCTACTTACTTGAACAAAAGGGCCAGAATTTCACCCCTAGGCTGTTGGAGCTTTTAGTTCATCTGGTTTCTCTTCCCACCAAAGGGGAAAAAAACAACTTCTCATCCAATTTTCAGTTGGAAGTTGACTTGATTAAAACAAAGAGCAACCTGTCCCTTTTTTTTAAATTTCCTATTTGCATAACGTTTCTTTTGATTTGAATTAGTAGCTTGGACTTTAAGGTAGCATGGCTCTCTTGCTGTAATTTTTCTTTCTCTTGTACAGCAGTATATACGCAAGCTGATGAATGTGACACATCCTGCTAGGCTAGTTGAATCATTGGGTAATTGTTGGTAAATAATAATGACCTGAAAGGTGTACAGACTTTTAATTTACTTTTCCACCCGGCCATTAACCCTGCACAGCTCTTTCAGTCTGGAGTATGAATGTGGGCTAGGGACTCCAGTCACCAAAAACATCCTGTTTCATTTTCCATCTAATTCAATGCAAGACACACACAAAAAAAAGACTAAAGCAATATAGTTTTACTACATTTTTCCTCAAATGTCAGCCATGGTTATATAATATATATATATTGCATATAAAATTGTTTACAAAAAAACACTAACTACTTATTTTTTACTCCTTAGTGTATTTGCTTGAAAGGTTTCCTACTTGTTTTTGGTTTGGGGTTCTTTTTTTTTTCTGCCAAGTAAAATGGTTGGAAAAGCAGACTGAAGCTGGTCTAACTATATTTTGAGTGACGGGGGCCTTAGACACACTGGCAGATTCAAGAGAAAAAAAATCTGCATCAATACACTGTAGAGTTTCATAAAGGGTGCAGAATCTAATTCCAATCCATTTCTCACCGTGTGCAAGCACTACATGAGATTCTGCCAGCTAAGCAATACTTTAATACTGTAATAAGAATTCTACCAAAAAAAATATATAAAAAAATAAAAATTCCGAAGCAAAGCTGTTTGTTCGCCAGTAACCAAACAATCAGAATGTATTGTCTTTACAGAATTTTGTTTCAAAACAAAAAAGCAAACTGAAGTCACCCATACTATATAACCTGTGTTCTGTATATAAGCCACCACACGTGGGATGTATCATTTTGAATTCTAGTGATAGCAGGTAATCTCATTATATATGTTGTACATGTCTTGGAATTCCATCAGTAACCCAATGTAAAGTTTCAGCATTTTCAGATAATTCTAAATTTTTGGCCTTCCCCAGCCAGGTGCCCTCCAACTATGCTGGGGCCTCAACTCTCACAATCCCAACATATTTGGACAAACCTTGCTGGAGAAGGATCCTCTAAAGGTATTTAATCAGCAGTGACACAGTGGCCAGGCCTAGCCCCTTCCTTTTATATTTTAGTATGAACTGATGCGAACTTTGGTAGTGATTTTTTATATACATATATAAATATATATATATACACACACACACAAACACACACACACGTGTGTATATATATATAGATATATATATACACGTGTATCTATATATATCAAGCATCTTTCAGGTCTCTGTGTATGGCTTTCTGAAGCCCTGTTGTAAAAATACTACATGGATGGGGGTCTCTCACATCACAGATGTGGAAAGTATAATTTTATATTTGTATTTTCAAATAAATAAGTTTGTGAAAGGTTTCCATCCTCTACTGTGGTCCAGAAAATCAATGTGTTTGTCTCAGAAAAAAAAATAATAAAAAAAACCTGTTTTGAACTTCTGTGTGTTTGTATTATTTGCATCTATCACTTGACAACTATTTCTGTTCCCTTTGCCTGCATTGATTTCAGAAATTGTCCATATTTTTCAGGTAGATGTCATCATCATTTCTTAATTACCTTGTTGCAGAAGAAAGGATATTTTAGAAAGCATCGTTTTAATCTAGAAAAAAAAAAGATTTCCAGAGCTCGCTATGATAAGAATTTTTGTTCCCTAAAATGATAGATTTTTTTTTTATCAGCAGGTGGCAGAGAAGGCTATTGGAAAATCTTCCAGTGATCATCAATAGAGAGCTCTCTCCTGGCGCTGGAATCATATTTAGTCATTCTGGTTTTAACTAAGGATGATTAATATTCTGACAATGGCCCGTCTCTGGTAGATGAAACACTTCAGACCCCTTGTAAAATACAGAATATTTGAAGTACAAGATTACCAGTTGCAGTTTCAAAACCAAGGAGAATTGAAAGGAAGCCCACTTGATAGGAGACCTTTCTGACACCATGGCACTAAATAAAGTCTTTTCTGCATCCATCACATTAAAACGGCATATCTGTGGGCCCAATTTCTAGAAAGTCCCACTGAACTCAAAATTATGGACTTGGAAGGAACCATCTGAGCCATTGACTCTAGCTCCCTGTTCTAGAGTCCATTTTAAAGCATCTCTGGTAGATGGCCATCAATCATCTGGCTGAACATATCCTGGGAAGGGGAGGCCACCATCATTCTATTCTGCTATTGAATTTCTCTTCCTGTTAGGAACTTTTTCTGAATGTTCCACTGGAATCTGCTTTCCAGGAACTTCATTCTTCTGTGCCCTGAACAGTGGAATGAGAGACAATAGGGCATGTCCTCCTACCACAGGGTTGTTAAGCGAATCTGGCTTCCCCATTAACTTTGTTTGTCAGAAGGTCACAAAAGGTGATCACATGACCCCAGGACATTACAATCATCATAAACATGAACCGGTTGCCAAATGACCATAGGGATGCTGGTATTTATTCCAGCACTTGAAAAATATTGCCATCCCCATCAATGAGCTTTTCCTCAAGACTAGTCCAGCTCAGTAGGAATTACTTTTGCACCAGTATGGAGTATTCAGAAAATAAAGTGGGGCTGTTGGGGCATGGTAGCTATCTCTAATCAGATAAAACAAGCCAGAATTCTAAAAAACTATTTATTTAGAGGCACCAGACAGGCTGAGATTGTAAAGTAACATCCTTACAAAAGGATCATCTCTTTGTCCAGCCATTTCTCAGGCCCATTCAATGTCAAGATACTTAATGCTCGTTCTTCCGAGCCTGTTTAAATCTTCAGAAATACTACTATACAAATTGAATTATTGGAAAAGTTCAATGGAACATTTCAATCAATCAAAATAGAGCTGGAAGGGACTTTGGAAGTCTTCTAGTCCAACCCCCTGCTCAAACAGGAGACCCTATACCATTTCACACAAGTTGCTGTCCAGTCTCTTCTTGAAAGCTTCCAGTGTTGGAGCATTCACAACTTCTGGAGGCAAGTTGTTCCACTGATTAATTGTCCTCACTGTCAGGAAATCCAGGTTGCTTCTCTCCTTGATTAGTTGCCACCCATTGCTTCTTGTCCTGCCTTCAGGTGCTTTGTAAAATAGGTTGACCCCCTCTTCTTTGTGGAAGCCCCTGAGGTATTGGAAGACTGCTATCATGTTTCCCCTAGTCCTCCTTTTCATTAAACGAGACATACCCGGTTCCTGCAACCGTTCTTCATATGTTAATCTCCTCTTAAAGACTTCCAGCGATGAAGCACCCACAACTTCTGAAGGCAAGCCATTCCACTGGTTGATTGTTCTCACCGTTAGGAAGTTTCTCCTTAATTCTAAATTCTCCTTACTTTAAATTCTCCTAAATTCTCCTTAATTTAAATTCTCCTGATTCTCCTAAATTCTCCTTAATTTAAATTCTCCCGATTCTCTTAAATTCTCCTTAATTTACTTTGTTTGTAGAGCCTCAAGATCCCACACATTTGGAGCTAGGTGCCAATAAATAAATTCTATTTATTTAATAAATAATTAAATTTAAATAATTTAAATTTAAACCAATAAATTGGTTGAAATGGTCGTCTGGAAGAGATCTCAATGAAATCGTTTCATCTCAAGTCTATCCCAGTGGCTTGAAGAAGAAGAGGCGGAGAGGAGGGCTTCAGGCTGCTTCAGAAAAGGAAGTGGACTCCCAAGCATTTATGGATGAAGGTCAGCACCCTGCTGGATGTGGGATCACTTGTCTCTGGGAAGCAGTCACCCCATCAAAATCTTAATGGGACTGGTGATTAGTGAAAGGCCAAGGGAAAAATTAGAGAAAGAAATGAAGATCGTTTTACAAAGCTGGGCTTTTCTGTGGTGGAAAACTGCCACTGGATCTAGGCAGCCCCGCAACAGTTTGACATTCATCCAGCAGGAGGAAGAGAGCAGATCTGGAATATATTAGTGCCGTGGGAGAGTGGGAATAGCAGCCACTTAACCCTGTCATTCAGCAAACATTAGTGAATTATGAGTGTGTTGCATGTGGGGTTATACATTTACAAAATGCCCAATCGCCGCCTATAGCTCTGCTAAAAATATGCTTATGAGCCTGCGGTGTCAACAGATTTTTTTTTCTTTCTTTTTAAATCAGACTTTAAGGAATTCCATCATGATCAAGTCAAGGTCTCTGCTAACCTTTCAGCTTCTGGGTTCTAGGAAAAAAAGAACCAGAATTGCTTTTCCCTGTCTGAGGAAAATGGGTCATACCACTTAACCGTCTTTTCCTGAAATCATTGACTTTTAGAGCAAATGTCGATAGGAATGATGTGAGGCAGAATGGAGAGGGAGATTTAGTTAAAAGATGCGGGGGTGGGGAGGAAAGTAAAGCTGTTTTTAGCTAAGCCGGTGTGGACTGGACTTTATTACACTAATAAAAAGAGTGAGTCAAAGGATGTGTTTAATTGGACCAACAGTGACAAGAGATCAAGCATTCAGGCTGCATCGTTCGTATTCGTGCAGTACAAAATTTGGGTACCAAATCCATCTTCTGTTTTTGCATAATACACTGGACCTGAAACTAACTCTATGGACGATGCTAAGCCGTCAATAACCACCACCACCCCCATTATTAAACTTAGCCACATTTAGGATGATGACCAAATGATTTGTCTAGACAGGCAAGTCCTCGACTTACAATCATTCGTTCAGTAAGCAAAGTTACGATGACACTGAAAAAAAGGGACTTATGACCAGTTCTTACATGTATGATCGTTGCAGCATCACTTCACGGTCCCATCAGTGATGAGTTCCTCCCGGTTCAGCCCGGTTCCCCCGAGCCGGTAGCGGTGACGATATGACATCACCGAATCGGTTCTGGCCCCTCATCCCTCCCCTCGCGTTATTCTTACCTTTTATTTGGCTCCACCCCCAATCTATTGCTGCCTCCTGAGTCCCAGCTGATGGCTAGAGGGAAAAAAACTGTTTAAACTCTTGCCATCAGGCTTCAAAGGGCCGCCCTATAGCTGATCAGTGTTAAAAGAAAACATGAGTAGACCAGTGCCTGCAAAAATACATGAGTAGATCGGTGCCTGCAAAATACATGAGTAGATCGGTGCCTGCAAAAATACATGAGTAGATCGGTGCCTGCAAAAATACATGAGTAGATCAGTGCCTGCAAAAATACATGAGTAGACCAGTGCCTGCAAAAATAAATGGGTAGATTGGTACAGCTCTGCAGGCAATTAAAAGCCTGGTAGACCGGTACCTCTGCTAAATCCTAAAGAATTGTCACATGACCATCAAGCCACACCCACAAAATAAGCCACGCCCACAGAACTGGTAGTAAAAAAATTTAGAACCCACCCCTGGGTCACATGATCAAAATTCAGCACTTGGCAACTAGCATGAATTTACAACAGTTGCAGCCTCCCAAGGTCAAGGCAATCTTCAAGTGGCTTCTGACAAAGGCAATGGGAGAAGCTTAACGATCTTGTGATTCACTTAATAACTGCAGTGATACCCTTAACAACCGTGGCAAAAAAAGGTAAATTTGGGCACAAATTACTTAACAACTGCCTTAATTAGCAACAGAAATTCTAGTCCCAATTAGGGTCGTAAGCCAAGGATTACCCCCTCCTGCCTCACTAAGCCTGTTCAATGTCAGTCTGTAGAGAGTCTCAGTCATCCAGGTGATGGTTGTCCCAAAGGTGCTTTTTCAGGAGACAACAGGACAAGAAAGTCCAGTTGCCTCCTGAAAAAAGCACCTTTGGGACAACCATGACCTGGATGACTGAGACTCTCTACAGAATTTTAGCTATACAATTTGAGATGGACGCCCTTTGAATGGTGTGGGAGTAGGAATGGATTTCCAGAGGGGGAAAAAATGCAGATTACAGGAACCAGGAGCATTACTCAGGTGACCCTGAAGGCACAGATACACCTCCAGGTGGCCGCAAGGACTCTCCAAAAAGAATGCAAACGATCAGCTGTCTGCAAGGCAGGGGTGAAATCCAGCAGGTTCTGACAGGTTCTGGAGAACCAGTAGCGGAAATTTTGAGTAGTTCGGAGAACCGGCAAATGCCACCTCTGGCTGGCCCCAGAGTGGGGTGGGAATGGGGATTTTGCAATATCTTTCCCCTGCCACGCCCACCAAGCCACACCACGCTCACCAAGCCATGCCCACAGCACCGGTAGTAAAAAAAAATGGATTTCACCACTGCTGCAAGGCATATAAATCCTTCCATTCCTCCACCATCCAGTCAGAGCTGAAGAAGCTTCTTGGATGAGAAGCGAACCGTCTTCAAAGAAAAAACAAGAATGTCCAGTTGCCTCCTGAAAAAGCACCTTTGGGACAGCCCATTCAATGTCAGTTTCTTTCTGAAGAAGAGTTCTGTAATTCCCTATTCCTTTTTGTTCAATAATGCGCCGTCTATCTTGCTTGTTCTTTTGCGTATAGCGGTGATCCCCAACCTTTACGGCTTGGCGGCCTGGCACAGGGGAAAGGGGAACCAGCCCACATGGCGTGTGCACAGCAGCCCGCCACTCACACAAGTCGGGCTGGGCACATGCGTGCATCAGCCAGCCACTCATGCGGCCCGGTTCCAAACAGGCTGCAGCCCAGTAGTGGACTGAAGCCCAGGGGTTGGGAACCTCTGGCATACAGGATCAGGGGTGAAATGCTCCCGGTTCGGACCGGATCACCCGATCCAGTAATGATGGTGGCGGATGGTTCGGAGAACCGGTAGCAAAAATCCCTCCTCCCCCCCATGCCCAGCTGAGCTGCACGATCATCAGAGGCCTTTTTTTTTTTTACTTTTAAAAGCATTTTGTCTTCTGCTGAAAAAATGCTTTTAAAAGTAAAAAAAAGAAAGCCTCTGATGATCGCGCGGCTCAGCTAGGATCGTCAGAGCCTTTTAAAAGTATTTTTTTCTACAACCTCTTCGGCGGATGAAAATGCTTTTTAAAATGCTTTTAAAAGGCTCTGACGATCTGAGTTGCCTGATTGTCAGAGGCTTTTTTTTTCTTTTAAAAACAAATGCTTTTAAAAGAAAACAAAAGCCACTGACGATCAGACAACTCAGCTGGGATCGTCAGAGCCTTTTAAAAGCATATTTTTATACAACCTCTTCAGCCGAAGAGGTTGTAGAAAAAATGCTTTTAAAAGTAAAAAAAAAAAAGTTGGCCATGCCCACCCAGTCACATTAACCACCACCACCCCCAACCAAGCCACACCCATAGAACCGGTAGTAACAAATTTTACATTTCACCACTGTACAGGACTCCCATGCAATTATCTACGTACGAAGACCTTTCAATTAGTCATTGGACATGCTTGGAAACACAGATTTTATTTCAAAATAAGATCCTCATCCTCCTCTCACAAAATAATAGCCTCATTTAATTAAAAAAAAAAGCATGGATGAGTGGGAATAATCAGAGGAACCGTTTCCAGAAGATTAGGCATGTTGCAGCAAAAACAGGACGATTGTAGATAAACAATGTCCTCGTAATCGGCCCACTGGGAAGTCCATGTCTTTTCCATCTGACCTTCATTGGCAAATCTTGGGCAACAGTAATAAGAGGAAGAACAGTAAATCAAGAGAGCCTGCTAGCTTGGAGAGGATAATATATAGGTAGTCCTCCACTTACAACAGTTCATTTAATGACCGAAGTTACAATGGCACTGAAAAAAAGGAAATTACAACCATTTTTCACACTTATAACCATTGCAGCATCCCTATGGTCACTTGGCAACTGGTTCATACTTATGACGGTTGCAGTGTCCCTGGGGTCATGTGATCACCTTTTATGACCTTCTGACAAGCAAAGTCAATGGGGAAGTCAGATTCACTTAAGAAGAGAATTCCTTGAAGCCTGACACTTAGACAAATTGGCCATCAACGGGCACATAGAAATAAACATCTACATCTCATTCAAAAAGCTAAAAGATCAAAACGCTTCCTCTCCAGCAATCAACACCCAGATGAGCAGAGATTAGCACCCAGATTAACACTAGATCAACAATTAAGAAGTAAACAAAATCCCAATCTAGGAACTACCAATTCAAACAAACAGTGAACGATCAAAGAACCATCAAGGAGAAAACTACATTCCCACCCACACTGGACGGGCAAGTCACAGTAAATACACAAGGCAAACCCCACTTCTTTCTAGCACTGATGATGTTACCTAGTTGGGCAATGAAATGTCTGCAAGAAAGCAACCAAGCTCAGAGCACCAAGCATCCCACAGTTTAAACCCTGAACTACAAAATATTCTCTTCTATAAGAAATTATCCCCAACTGTACTAAGCATATTGAACATTATTTACTGCACTAACCAATCAGCAACTCACACACCTTCACACTCCATGTGTCGGGTGTCTGCCACGCATGCGTGGGGAGTGGGGCACATGCGGAAGGGCCGCTCGTGCATACACGGGGGATGGGACACGTGCTGGGGGGCCACGCATGCATGCATGGGGATGGGGTGCATGCAGGAGGCATGCACACGTGTGAGGGACACAGTTTGGGCACGCGCGCTTTGGCCACACTGCTCTACACATACCATTCTATTCTCTGAATGATTAGAAAGAGCAGTAAAATGGATTGAACATAAATCTATATACTATATATATATATATATATTAATTTGATTTATATGCCGCCCTTCTCCGGAGACTCAGGGCGGCTTACAATGCGCTAAGCAATAGCCTTCATACTTTTCTATATTTATACAAAGTCAGCTTATTGCCCCCACAAACTGGGTCCTCAATTTACCTACCTTAGAAAGGATGGAAGGCTGAGTCAACCTTGAGCCTTGGTGAGATTCGAACCTGCAATAATTGCAAGCAGCTGTTGTTAATAACAGGGTGCTTTAGACCACTGTACTATCCAAGATATAGTATAACATGTTGCGTTTTTGCCCTCCCCAGCCCCCAGGAGCAATCTGCAGGCCTCCCAGACCCTCTGCAGGCCCCATTTTTGTGAAAAACGGGCCTGTTTTTGGCAAAAACGGGACGCGCGGGGCGGGGTTTTAGGAGGCCAAAAATGGCTGTATTCAGTGTATAAAACGCACTAACATTTCCACCCTCTTTTGGGGGGGGGAAAGTGTGTCTTATACTCCGAAAAATACGGGTATGTCACAAAAATACCGCCTCATGTTCTTTGGGGGGGGGGGGAGGGGTTTGAGAAAAAAAAGCCATGTCTTTGTTTATTAAAATTAGAGGAGAATCGCTTGCATTAAAAGAAGAAGAAGGGAAAAAAACCTACATCAGAGAGATTACTATACAGTTTACCTCCAGCAAAGTGGGCTTTGAACAAAGACACCCTGCTGGAAGACAAATTTTGATCCCAGAACCCTTTTTTTTCCCCCTGATCTTATTCTTTTGCTTTGAAAGAAATCAACTCTTCTGTGCTCTGTGGGAAAAATGTGAACCCTCAGAGGCCGTTTCTGGGCCAGGCCCTTCAAAGGAGAGCAAGGAAACAAGCATTGTATTGAAGGAGGGGAGAACGCTGGTTTCAAAAGGACTTTCGCTTCCTTTTTTTCCGGCAACAGCTGTTGGGTCACGGAGGCCTCCTTAGATATTATGCCATGAATCCACTTACGGTGGCTTTGATTTGCGGTCATCTGCAATGGCGAGAGAGAGAGGTGCCCCCTTTTGATGACGAGAATGTATTGTTTTATTGATGAACTCTATATCTGAATTATAATGAAAAAGCATCACAAGGGGGGGGGATGGATTTGCACAAGTGCAATTAGACTCCGGAGATTAAGGTTGCAACAGCCCCTGACTCATTAGCTGACCTGCCTCTAATGGAAAACACAAAGATGTTTCAATCAGGGGTGGGCTTCAAAAATTTTAGCAAGGGGTTCTCTGCCCGGTTGTTGGGTGGGTGTGGCCATGGTGGGCTTGGCCTAGTTGGCCTCCTGCACCACGGCGGGGAGAGGGGGCTTTTTGCCCTCCCCAGGCTCTGGAGGCTTTCCTTGAGCCTCCGGAAGGCGAAAACGGCCTCCCCAGACTCCGGAGGCCCACTGGAGGCCAGAAATGGGCCCGTTTTTCACCCTCCCCGAGCCTCCATGCATGCCCTGCATTTATCTGCATCCAAAACGGACTGCGTGGGGGCTCCATGGAGCAGCCGAATGGGGTGGGCGAGGCCAGCCAGAAGTGGGATTTGAGGGTTCTCCAAATTGCACAGTATCTTAGCTAGAGGTTCTCCCGAACCCGCAGCAGCCCACCCCTGGTTTCAATCCATCTTGGGCATACATAAAATTCTTCTTGCAGCTTTTAACACCCGGGTAGTCCTCGATTTGCAACAATTTATTTAGTGACGGTTTGAATTTACAACAGCACTGAAAAAAAAAAGTGACTTTATGAAAGCCACTTTTATCAAAGCGAGAACCAGAGCCCAAAATGTTCAGTTGCTGAGCCGGACAGCCGTTAAGTGAGTTGTGCTCCGTTTTACAACTTTTGCCATAATGGTTATGCAAATCGCTTTCGTCGTTAAATGTATCCCACGGTTGTTAAGTGAATCTGGCTTCTCTCATTGACTTTGTTTGTCGGAAGCTGGCTGGAAAGGTCGCAAATGGTGATCTTGTGACCCCGGGATGCTGCTATCATCATAAATATATGCCAGTTGTCAAGCACCCAAATTTTGATCGCATGACCATGGGGATGCGGCAATGGATGTAAGTGTGAAGAACGGGTCGTAAGTTATTTTTTTGCAGTGTCATTGTAGCAATAGCAACAGCACTGAGACTTATTTATCAATTTAGAGTGTTTTTACAGCCCTCTCTAAGCAGTTTACAGAGTCAGCCTATTGCCCCCCCTCCCCCCAACAATCAGAGTCCTCATTTTTTTTAAAAAAAATATATATTTATATGCCGCCCTTCTCCGGAGACTCAGGGTGGCTTACAATGCGTTAAGCAATAGCCTTCATACTTTTGTATATTTATACAAAGTCAGCTTATTGCCCCCACAAACCGGGTCCTCATTTTACCCACCTTAGAAAGGATGGAAGGCTGAGTCAACCTTGAGCCTGATGGGATTTGAACTGCCAAATTGCAGGCAGCCTGCAGGCAGCAGAAGTAGCCTGCAGTACTGCACTCTAACCACTGCGCCACCGCGGCTCATTTGTAACTTCAAATGATCTGTAAGTGGAGGACTACCTGGAATTAGTAGAGTCAAGATGGCTGTGAACACTGCTTTTTCCCTGCTTCGTAGCCACTATTTGATGGTTTTGATCCGATCCTACAGACACACACACACACACACACATACACATACATACACACACGGTCCCTGTCCTCTGGCCATGCAACATTAAAGTAGAGGTCCGATCTGGAAAACCCCGTAGCCTCCCCTGCCACGAAGCCGCCTCTGTTTGCCAACTTGAATCACCGCGACTTCTGTTAATTTACCTTTTAAAGCAGTGTTTTCCCAAAGCATCGTGTACGTTTGAAAAGAAAGCCATCTGCAGGAGGGGACCTTGGCTCTTGTGTTGATAGACACAGCACTGTAAACAGATCCCTTTTTATGTAGCAAAGCTGTTCCCGACAGAATCTCGCAGACTTTGTTGCCAGTTAATTGTGCAATCACACCATAAGGACGGGCTCAAACTCAAGGGTTCTCTGGGGAAGCCAAAAATAAAACGATGCAAGAGAAAGCATCTCTGAAGCTCCGTTCGCACAATTAAAGGCTGAACCACAGACTACCTCGCTGTCTAAATAGCCTGGCAGGCTGCGGGAAACCATCCTAATAGCAGCATAACAAATCATTGCTATGCTTGGAGACAATCGGTACTCTGGAGAAACCTTGCCCCTCTTTCTCCCATCAACTCTGGGCTGTCGTGATGCATAACTCAAATTTGATACAACATCTGCTTTTCAGTAATGAGCTATCGCTCTTATCCTTCAACAATTATGCCCATTAATACCTTTCAGCTATGTAGCCATAGGAAGAAAACTCGGGATTTACTTGCAAGTGTAAGTGTTCTAATTGAGGATGTCTCATCGAGTCATTGTTGTTGACGCTTAGTGACCACATGGATAGATGGTCTCCACGGTGGGTCCCTAACTGGTCTTTCAGGGCGTCTAATGGGGCCTCCACCGCCACTCTAATGGAGTCCGCCTAGCTTGCTGCTGGTCCTCCTCTTCTTCTCCTTCCTTCTACCTTTCCAAGGTTTATTGGAGATTCTCAGTCACCCAGGTCATGGTTGTCCCATAGGTGCTTTTTTGCAAAATGACACCTGGACTTTGTTTTTCCTTGAAAACGTTTCACTTCTCATCCAAGAAGCTTCTTCAGTTCTGAATGAACGGTAGAGGATGGAAGGATTCATATTCTTTGCAAGCATCTAATCCAGAAGTGGGATTCATTTACCTTCCCTATCGGTTTGCAAATGTGAGCAGACACGTGCTAGCTTAGCTCGCACGTGCCACCTTCTGCGCATGCTCTTTGCTCGTGCGCACACCTTCCATGCTTGTGCACGGCCTCAAAAACATAGCTAAATAGGATGTCATGTCCGGGCGGGTGGACAGAGCCTACCACAGTGCTGCTACAGGTTCGCCCGAACCGGACAGAACCAGCTGAATCCCACCACTGAGCTGGTCATTAGGACTCTTTCTGAAGGTCGGTCATCTGTGCTTTCAAG
>WNWU01018863.1:0-24249 GCA_012654045.1 Ptyas mucosa | reverse complement strand
GAAGTCCACAAGTCTTAAAGTTGCCAAGGTTGGAGACCCCTGCCCTAAATTCTGGGAGCTGAAGCCCACACTGCCAAGATTGAGAAATATTGGTCCATTGTAAAACCGTTCAGAAAACCCTTGCCTTCAGATTTACAACCTAAAAGACGTGATTTAAGAGGACAAGGTTTTAGGAGGGAAGAAGAAACCAATGCAGATTACTTTATAAGTTGATAGAGACAGTCTTTTCAACAAGAAAAGGACAAAGAATTCCCCCATAATTAGTGTTCCTTGGAGGCAGAATAGGTTTCTGCCTATAGTTCTGGGCTCCCTGCCTAATGAAAAGGGGACAGAATGAATTAATTTTCAGGCAACTGTTAAAATTAAGTGTTCCTGGAATTGGGCTCTGCTTGGCTGCTATATGGAGCACACTTATGATGAGGCTATTGCTTTACAGAAATGCTAATACATAGAATCACAGAGCTGAAATTCACCCCAGAAGTCATCTATAGAACTGTAGAAACGTCGTAGGACAGAAGAAATGCCATTCTCTCAGCCTAGTTCACCTCGCAGGGTTGTTGTGAAGTATTTGGCATGTTTGCCTCATTGAGATAACATGTATAAAAGGTGGAATTAAAATATTATAACAATAATGCGGTAATAGTAAAGCAATAATTGGGTATATCTAGTCTAGTGAAAAGAAGGACCAGGGGTGACATGATAGCAGTGTTCCAATATTTGAAGGGTTGCCACAAAGAAGAGGGGATCAAGCTATTCTCCAAAGTAGCTGAAGGCAGGATAAGAAGCAATGGATGGAAACTAATCAAGGAGAGAAGCAAACTAGAACTAAGGAGAAATGTCCTGACAATTAGAACAATTAACCAGTGGAACGACTTGCCTCCAGAAGTTGTGAATGCTCCAACACTGGAAGTTTTTAAGAAGAGGTTGGATAACCATTTGTCTGAAAAGGCGTAGGGTCTTCTGCTCGAGCAGGGGGCTGGACTAGAAGACCTCTAAGGTCCCTTCCAACTCTGTTATTCTGTTGTTGTTCTGTTGTTGTTATTATTATCATCATTATTATTATTATCCAACATTTCCCAGGGGGTTCTTAGCACAAACCCATGTCCTCTTCCCTCCCAAACTTATTCTGTCCTAGACGTACGCAAGACATTTTAGATTCAAAACTTACAAAATTAAAAATATTTTAAGCTTGAAACGTTTTCCCGCATGCACGAAACAGCACAAAAAGGGCTGCTTCGTGCTATAAACAGGACTTTTGCAAACTTGACATAGGATATTTTGAACACAAAAACGGCTCAGATGTAAAGCATTTTGCACACTACCCTGTTAATGCATTACATCTGGGCATTTTTAGTTGTAAAACTCAATGCGTGCTGCTTTTTAATGCATAAGGGGGTGGGGGGGGAAAACCCTCCTGGCACATACCTCCGTGCTGCCGAAGGAGCGTGGCAAACTTCTGTGCTGTTCGGGCTAATCGAATCCAGCGCTGAAAGCCCCTTTGCTCCATCCCAACCGGGATGACTCCCGCGGCTCCCCCCACCCCACCCCCGTTTCCAGATGTGCTGGATGGCAGCTTCCGGATTGGATAGCTGAGCTCAGGGCTCAGGAAAAAGATGGAGGGAGGTAACAAATGGCTGGCACTTCCAGATGAGGCGGAGTGAGGGATGGGGTGTCGGATGTGACTGGTGCACCGAAGTGAAGAAAAGAGAGTAAAAAAATATATATATATATATTCCAGCGACACAAATATTACTCGAGGTTTTTTTTTTCTTCTTTTTTCCTCTGTGTGTGCGTGTACGCATATGCTGGAGAGAGAGAATGAATTTAGGGCATGTGAGAAAATATATGGCGATAATTATGCAATAATAATATGCATTTATACAGCTCTTTTATTCCTCGGTTGTAGGATATTCAATAATTAATTGCCTTGACTGCATTCTCATGCTCCACCTTCTGCCACAGATCTTCAAGACAGGAGACAGTGTGTTCTCTCGCCAAGGGCAGAGCTGTGGAGAATCAAATATTGGGCACCTCTGACGCTATTCGAGACAGGACTGTGCTCGGTGGCTTTCTCTTCACCTACCAAACTTCAGACAGCTGCAGCCGGGAACCAGAGAGGAAAATAAAAGAAATCAGGGCAGCTTTTCCTGACCTCCAAAAAGCTTTCCCAGAATTCCCTAGAACTATGCTGGGAAATTTGGGGTACAGATAGTCCTCAACTTACAACACTTCATCTAGTGACCGTTCAAAGTTATACAATGGCACCAGGGGTGAAATCCAGCAGGTTCTGACAGGTTCTGGAAAACCGGTAGAGGAAATTTTGAGCAGTTCGGGGGAACCGGTAGCAGAAATTTTGAATAGTTCAGAGAACTGGCAAATACCATCTCTGGCTGGCCACAGAGTGGGGTGGGAATGGAGATTTTGCAATATCCTTCCCCCAGGAATGGGGATTTTGCAGTATCCTTGCCCTGGAGTGGGGTGGGAATGGAGATTTTGCAGTTTCCCCTGCCACGCCCACCAAGCCACGCCCACAGAGCCGGTAGTAAAAAAATTTGGATTTCACCACTGAATGGCACTGAAAAAACCTGACGATCGTTTTTCACACTTAAATCCGTTGACAACTAACTCACATTTATGATGGTTGCACTGTCACGGGGTCACATGATCTCCTTTTGCGACCTTTTCGCTAGCAAAGTCAAGGGGGAGGGCTGATTTGCTTAACCATCTTACTAACTTAGCCACTGCTGTGATTCACTTAACAACCATGGCAAGAAAGGTTGTCAGTTGGGGCAAACTTGCTTAAGAGATGTTTCACTTAGCAGAGTAAATGTTAGGCTCGATTGTGGCTGTAACTTGAGGACTACCTGTACTCTACAAGAAACCCTCGACTGATAACCACAATTAGGACCAGAATGTTGGCCGGTAACCAAGGACGTTGTTAAGTGAGTCGCTCCTGATTTCATGAGCTTTCTTGCCATGGTTGTTAAGTGAATCACAGCAATTGCTAAGTTAGTAAGACGGTTGTTAAGTAAGACGGTTGTTAAGTGAATCTGCCTTCCCCATTGGCTTTGCTGGTGGAAAGCTGACTGGGAAAGTTGCAAATGGTGATCATATGTCCCTCGGAGGCAAGCAGTTCCCAGATGGCTAATGGACGACCCTGGAACTATTTTTGACCCTGGAAATTTCAATCATGTGACCGTGGGGAATGCTTCAACGGTGTTAAGTGCAAGAACCAGTCATAAATCATTTTTTTTCAGACCCGTTGTAACTTTGGTCACTAAATGAATGTAAGTTGAGGACTATCTACTCCCAGTATAACAGTAAGGCAGTGATTCTCAACCATGGCAACTTTTAGGATGGGTGGACTTCAACTCCCAGACTTCCCCAGCCAGCAATGCTGGCTGGCGAATTCTGGGAGTTGAAGTCCACCCATCCTAAAATTTGCCATAGTTGAGAATCACTGCATCAGTATAAGTGAGGCTGGGTTTGATTATTATTTTGACCCAAGAAATAAAAGCTTCCTTTAAAACAGAGGGCTTGTGGGCCACATCCCAGCCTAGCGACAGGGCCTTCAGAAATGTTCTAAATCTCTACTTACGGTTCTCAAAAGAGATGACGAAAACCTGAAAAATTTGAAGTTCACACTTTTTTATTTGAAGTTAGCTGGTTTCACGCAATTTACCAAACCTGAGTCAGTTCAGCCAGTCCTTAACCTAGAAGCATAATGGAGCCTGCCCATCACATATTGTGATAGCCATTAAGCAAGACAGCCTCACTTAATGACTACCATACTCCTGTTCTCCGTAATGCAGTTGTTTAACGACCATGTGAGCACAGGATGCCTCAGGAATGGGGGAGGCTCAGGTCCACTTGCCCCATCCCTTGAAAGACACCCCAGAGTCCACTTCCCACCCCTCAGTGTGTTCCCCCCCAGCCCTTGCACCCGCTTTCCCCTACCCATGCAACCGTCATAAGTATGAGTCAGTTGCCAAGCAGCTGAATTTTGGTCAGGTGACTATGGAGATGTTGTAAGTGTGAAAAACATGTCATAACTCGCTTTTTCCCATGCCGTTGTAACTTTGAATGGTCACTAAATGAACTTGTTGTAAGTTGAGGACTACTTGTACTGCGCAGATCACTTTAGGGAAGTAAAACGATTCGTCCCTGCGCTGCATGGTGTCCTCCCAGGAGCAGCCACCATTTTGGTGGCTCTTGTTTTTCAACCACAACAACCCTGTGAGGTGGACTGGGCTGAGAGAGAGTGCCATTTCTTCAGTTCTACAAAATAATGGTTTTTAAACATTTATTTGTAATGCTGCCTGCCCCAAATAAGGAATTGGAATAGATCAGATCAAGTCCACACCTCTTCAAGTTGATAAGATTAAGAAAAACTGCACTAGTATGTTTTTTGGCTTGGTGCAGTTTGTTAAATGTGAGTTTCCCTGCTATGTAAGGATGAATGAATTTCTCAATTTCCGTGTTGTTCAACCTTTGATTCCCTCTGTCCAGTCTCCGTATCCCCTTGCAATTTTCTTATTTTCATTTTCATATATCTTTTTTTCCTATTGATATTTCCTTTTCTTACTCACGTTTTGCCAGCAATTCCAATAATTTAAAGGCTTTGATTTCATATTTATTTACAAGCGCCACTTCGAGCAGGGTAGAATGTCCTCAAAAATGCATTTGTATGTAAAAAAGAATATCGACAAAAAAATAACCCCCAACAAATATACAAGTTGGTCTCACTAACACAACGCTTTCAGAGTGCACTTTTCCCTGAGATACACGCTTTCGTAAATGTTTTGCTGATGTGTGCAACCTTGCCATTCAGAATCTGGAAAAATGTATATCTCAGTGGAGAATCTGGTCCCAGTTCGCCTATTGATTTGTGAAGTGCAGGCGTAGTAAGTTTGTATTAAATGTTTAGTAAGTGTACATTAAAATATGAACTGAATGCATCCCTGGACATCCTCATATATAACTTACCTGCTGGGTTTTGATGAACCCAGCTTTTTGGGGTGACATGATAGCAGTGTTCCAATATCTCGGGCTGCCACAAAGAAGAGGGAGTCAAGCTATTCTCCAAAGCACCTGAGGGCAGGACAAGAAGAAATGGGTGGAAACTAACCAAGGAGAGAAGCAATTGAGAATTAAGGAGAAATTTCCTGACAGTAAGAACAATTAACCAGTGGAACAGCTTGCCTCCAGAAGTTGTGAATTCTCCAACACTGGAAGTTTTTAAGAAGAGATTGGACAACCATTTGTCTGAAATGATATAGGGCCACGATGGCGAACCGTGATGTGCCACAGGTGGCACGTGTAGCCATATTGGTGGGCATGCGAGCTCAGCTCCAGTGTGTGCAAGCCTTCTGGGCCCACCAGAAGTAGGGAAACAGGCTGTTTCCTGCCTCCGGAGGGCCTCGGTGGAGTGGTGGGGAAGGCCTGTTTTTCTCTCTCCCCAGCCTCCCCAGTTCTCCCCAGCCTCCAGAGATGTTGGCAAACGGGCCATTTTCGGCCTCCAGAGGGCCTCCGGGGGTGTGGGGAAGGCCGTTTTTGCCCTCCCCAGACTCCTAGAAAGGCTCTGGAGGCTGGAGAGAGCAAAAAACGGGCCTACCATGCCATTGCGTGCCAGGAGCAGGGGAAGTGTGGGAGGGTCGCATGCGCATACACGGTGTCAGGGCACATAGAATTATGGGTGTGGGCAGACGCGCGCATGATCCACCACCCCACCCCACCCGCTCCTGGCACGCACTGGCAAAAAGGTTAGCCATCACTGATAATAGGGTCTCCTGTTTGAGCAGAAGGTTTGACTACTAGAAGGTCCGACTCTTGCTATTCTGTAATTCTGGCAAGGCGGTGTGCCCTATTTTAGTTGCCTGATCAATTTTTGATATTTACACTAATCCAGGTAGTCTTCGAGTTAACAGCAGTTCATTTAATGACCGTTCAAAGTTACGGCAGCTCTGTTATTCTGTTAGTCTGGAGAAAGCTAGTACGCAGGTAGTCCTCAATTTACAACAAGCCACTTACGACCGATTGCCGCTATGACAGATACTCCCCCAAAAGATACTTATGACTGGTTCTGAAGCTCTGATCGCTGCCCCCGGTCATGTGACCACATTTCGGGCACTGTACAACTGGCCCATGTTTATTATTTATTTATTTATTTTATTGGTTCGATTTATATGCCGCCCTTCTCCGGAGACTCAAGGTGGCTTACAATGCGTTAAGCAATAGCCTTCATACTTTTGTATATACCTGCTTAGTAGGGCTTTTTTGGCCCCTCCTGAGCAGTGTTCTATTTTCTCCAAAGTCAGCTTATTGCCCCCACAATCCGGGTCCTCATTTTACCTACCTCGAAAGGATGGAAGGCTGAGTCAACCTTGAGCCTGGTGAGATTTGAACTCGCAGTAATTGCAGGCAGCTGGCAGCTAAGTGCTACTTAACAGTACTTTAGTCCGCTGCACCACCAAGGCTCCTTATGTTTATAGCTGTTCGCCACATCCTGCAGTCACATGACCACAATTTTAATATTTTTGCCAAAACCCGACATTTACTTCCAGTTTACCGCAAAAACACCCCAAAGCAAACAATGGGCTCACTTAATGACCGTCTTGCTTACTTAATGACTGCAAATTTACTTAACAATCATGATGATTTGCTTAATGATTGCCTTAAAAAAATGTTGTAAAATTGGGTCAGCCACCAACATGACTTATGACCATAAGACTCCATTACGGTCATAAGTTGAAGACTACCTGTTTTCCCAAAAGTGCCTTTTTCTTTATCTCTTCAACCTCATAAGGATGTTGCATGAAATATATTTATTTGTGTGGCTTGTATATCGGTCAGCTCAAACCTCCTTAACCACAGGACACCATATTTCAGTGTTGGTGGGACATTATATTTTGAGTATTTATTGTTCTTTCTTATTTATCTTGGGTTTTTTTTTTCAATTTAATTACAGATGAGCCTCGCTACAGTCACTAAGTGGATCATGTGGACGTTAAGTGAATCCGGCTTCCCCCCATTGACATTGCTTGTTAGAAGCCAGCGGTGAAGGTTGCAAATGGTGATCTCAGAATTTATATTGACCTGGTGATTCAAAACAGCTGCATTTCCCTTATTTCCTTGAGTCGTCTGAAAGAAGATCTGGAACCGCTTCGGGTTTAAAAACCTGCTTGTTTTCAAGAGGATGGAAAAGTCATTTAATTCAGGTAGAAGCAAGAATGTCCTCTCTTTATTTAGATACCGTGTTTCTCAACCTCAGCAGCTTTGGACTTCAACTCCCAGAATTCCCCAGCCAGCCATGCTTCATTTACAAGGTGATCTTTCTTCAGTGCAGATACTCACAAATTATCCTTGACAGAAGGCAGCCTTTTGAAAGGGATAAAACCGCCAGCCTTCCTTTAAACACGGTTCAGGTTTTCGTAATGCAATTTCTCTCTCTTTTTTTTTTTTCCTTGCTAAATGATCCGAGGGAGCCTTTAAGGGAGGTTAGATGGGTCTCCTTTCGTCAGCCGGTTCGCTGGGAGGAAGATCAGGGACTCTGGAAAAAAGAGACAAAAGGTGAGTAATGGAATTAAAGAATAACAGAGTTAAAAAGAGACGTTAAAGATCTTCTAGTCAAGGAGACCCTCTACCATTTTGGACAAATGGCTGCCCAATCTCTTCTTAAAAACATCCAGTGATTTAGCACCCATGGCTTCGGGAGGGAAGCCGTTCCACTGATTAATTGCTTTCACTGTCAGGAAATTTCTCTTTATTTCTAGGTTGCTTCTCTCCTTTTAATTGGTTCCATCCACTACTTCTTGTCCTGCCCTCAGGCGCCTTAGAGCAGGAGTCTGCAACCTTAAGCACTCAAAGAGCCATTTGGACCCGTTTCCCACAGAAAACAAAACACCGGGAGCCACAAAACCTGGGTGGGCGTGGCCAACTCGATGTCACTCACTTCCACCAGTCACATGACCCCCGCCCCTAGCCATGCCTACCCAGTCGGTCATTAGGGCAGAGAACCAGTTGTTAAAAAACACCGGGAACCACAAAACCCTTGTGACATATCTATCTATCTCCCTCCCTCCCCCCCTCTCTCTCTGTATCTCTCTCTCTCCCCCTCTCTCTGTATCTCTCTGTCTCTGCCCCGGCCGCTTCTCCATCACCCTTACCTTCTCAGGCCAGGCGAGGAGTGACTGGAAGGGGAGGGCGAGGGGTGGGGCCAGACAGTGGTGGGATCATCCGACAGGGAGCCACAGCAGAGGGCCCAAAGAGCCGCATGTGGCTCCGGAGCCGCAGGTTGCTGACCCCTGCTTTAGAGAATAGGTTGACCCCAGCAGTGGGTTTCCAATATACTTACCACCAGTTTGCTGTGCGCATGCATGCTCGCTTCATACGCGCACGCCTTCCGTGCATGTGCTTTGCTCACTCGTGCACCTTCCCGCATGTGCCCAGCCTCGAAAACTTCCCTAAATAGGATGGCATAGAGCCTGGGAAGGTGGGAAGGTGGGAAGGTGGGAAGGTGGGCGGGGCGGGCCCACCCACAATTTCCGCTGCCAGTTTGCCCGAACCGGCTGAATACCACCTCTGGTTGACCCCACCCCCCTATCTGTGACAACCACTCAAATATTGGAACATTGCTCTCACGTCACCTCTAGTCCTCCTCTTTGTTCGACTAAGCATACCCCATTCCTGCAACCGTTCTTCCTTTGTTTTTGCCTCCAGTCCCCTAATCATCTTTGTTGATCTTTTCTTCACTCTTTCTATCTAGAGTCACCATCTTTGTTATATCGTGCCGATCAAAAGCGGATGCAAAATTGGCAGCAAGACGAGAGAATTTCTCATTCATCTGCTTTTCTCCAACTTGGAGGGACGGAGAGCGCAAACACAGCCCTAAGAAAATGAGCCTCTTGATCGCGTTACAGATAGTCCGCAATTCAGCAACCGTTCAAATGTATGTTATCACGTAACAAGTGGTAATTATGGCAGGTCCTCATAATCACCGTTTTCGCAGCTTCCAACAAAGTCAGTGGGGAAGCTGATAGAAACCCACTTTTGACTACCTGTGACGTTGTGTTTAATGTCACAGGATTCACTTAACGACAGAAACCTGAGACCGCCGGAACTGCTGTTGCTAAGTGGCCCATGTTGTACTTAGCAACTGCATCACTTAGCGATGGAAATTCCAGTCCCAATTTACGTCATTCAATGAAGACAACCTGTAATTGCAGCCATTCACAGCCATCTCTCCCACTGAAAATCTGCAGAGCGGTGATTATATTTTTAAAGAATTAACCAGCTTCTGTCATGATTGCAAAGACTGAGGAAAAGTTCAGTCTTCTATTTAAAGCCAGATTGGTTGTTTTTTTCAGTGACATTCTTATTAATTGTATTAGATTTTTATCCTGCCTTTTTATAAGTAACTCAAGGCAGTAAATAAATCTTAATACGCCTTTCTCCTCCTATTTTCCCTAAAACGATGAGTCTAAGAGTGAATTGGGTTGAGAGTGACTGACCCAAAGTCTCTCAGTTGACTTTCATGCCTAAGGTGGTACTAGAATTCAGTCTCCCGGTTTGTTTGTTTGTTTGTGTCAGAAGCATCACAGTTAAAGTAATGTACACTATAGCATAGAATTTAAAATATAAAATACAAGATTAAAGTACCGTATTTTTCAGAGTATAAGACACATCTTTTTGCCCCCTAAAAGGGGGTGAAAATTTAGGTGCATTTTATACACCGAATGTAGCCCCGCCCATCCACTGACCCCCATCCTTGCAGCAAACAGCAAGAAAAAACAGCTCCTTTCAGCTTCAGCACAGGCTAATTAGCACAAGTTGATTGGATCAGCCTCTCTACTCCCAGCTGATTTGCTCTCAATTGTTTTGCGCAGGGCTCTGCTTCTGGCTGCAAAGAGGTAAATTGCTGGAGCAGATTTTTTTTCCTCCTTGTGCTAATCAAGCTATGCTGAAAACAAAAACGAAAGTAAAGCAGGCTGTTCGCTGTTTGCTGCAAGGAGGCAAAATTGCTCAGAGGCAGAGGGAGATTTCTTTTTCTTTTTTCCTCACCCAAAAAGGTAGGTGCGTCTTATACTCCAGTGTGTCCTATACTCCAGAAAATACGGTATATACAAATTAAACAGATCTTGCCCAAAATCTAGCAACATTAATTGCGTTCTATCACGTGGCTATGAGGTTCTCAGTTGTGCAGTGATCAGGACAGAAAGGACAGGTATACATATGTGTTGTTGTCTGCATGTCACCACAATCGCAAAGAGCAAAAGCCGCCAGAGAGCCCCATTTGTTCAGAGTATCTCTGGATCTTGTGCGCAGTCTATTCAACAACTCCCATACTTCCCAGTTTTGGTCAGACCCAGGCAGTGGTAGAATTCAAATTTTTTTACTATCGGTTCTGTGGGCGTGGCTTGATGGGCGTGGTGTGGCTTGATGGGTGTGGCTTGGGCGTGGCAGGGGAAGGATACTGCAAAATCTCCATTCCCACACACTCCAGGGGAAGGTTACTGTAAAATCCCCATTCCCACCCCACTCGGGGGCCAGCCAGAGGTGGCATTTGCCGGTTCTCCAAACTACTCAAAATTTCCGCTACCGGTTCTCCAGAACCTGTTGAATTTCACTCCTGGACCCAGCTGACAGCTCCTTGGTTGGTTCTATCCAGTGTTGGTTCTTTGTAGTTTTCCATAGGTCCACTCTGCTTCCAAATTTTTCCGTCGACCTAAAGGAAGTTTTCCCTGGATTTTTGTCTCTGAAAAGCTGGTTGTAGGCCATAGAGAGGGTGTTGTCTTAAACAGGGGTCTCCAACCTTGGCAACTTTAAGACTTGTGGACTTCAACTCCTAGAGTTCCTCAGCCAGCGAATTCTGGGAGTTGAAGTCCACAAGTCTTAAAGTTGCCAAGGTTGGAGACCCCTGGTCTAAATATCGATGATTTGAGTCTCTCTCTGTATGCGGCTGCTTCTCTGGGAACAGCAGGTGGGGCAATGCTGGCTAGATCAGGGGTCTCCAACCTTGACAACTTTAAGCCTGGTGGACTTCAACTCCCAGAATTCTCCAGCCAGCAAAGCTGGCTGGGGAATTCTGGGAGTTGAAGTCCACCAGGTTTAAAGTTGTCAAGGTTGGAGACTTGCGCTAGATGGTAGATCTAGTCTCCAGGTGATTGGCCCAAAGTCACCTAGCCAACTTTCATGCTTAAGGCAGGACTAGAACTCACTGCCTCCTAGTTTCTCAGCCAGCACCTTCACCACTGCACTGAACTGGCTCTAATGATCTTAAGCCTGTGTGCATTTTTCTATTTATGTTTTACAGGTAATCCTCACCTGACGATCACAATTGGGATCGGAATTTCCATTGCTAAGCAAGCCGGTTGTTAAGTGAATCTCATGTGATTTTACAACCTTTTTCTTTTTTTTTTGCCACGGTTGTTAAATGATTCAGTGCAATTGATTCAATGCAATTGAATGAGTCGCATGGTTGCTAAACAAATCCCCATTGACTTTGCTTGTCGGAAGCGATCTGGGAAAGTCACAGATGACCCCCCCGGGATGCTGCCTGCAACCATCATAAATACATGCTGGTTGCCAAGTGTCTGAATTTTGATCACATGACCCTGGGGATGCTGCCACGGTGGTAAGTGCAGGGTTGTTGTAACTATGAGCAGTCACTAAATGGATGGTTGTAAGTCAAGGACTACCTGTAGCATCTGGCGTAACAGAACACACTAATCAAAATGGTGTTTGTAGGTTGGAGTTCGGTTGACTATGTTGTGTGAACACGAGCATTTTAAGACTTCCTAAAATATATTGCATCAGTTCCTACCTGTTCTGGGCAACTGTGTCCCGTTCATTCAGGGTTGGGCTTTCTGTCTCGAATTTAGAATAGCAGAGTTGGAAGGGACCTTGGAGGTCTTCTAGTCCAACCCCCTGCTTAGGCAGGAAACCCTACACCACTTCAGACAAATGGTTATCCAACATCTTAAAAACTTCCAGTGTTGGAGCATTCACAACTTCTGCAAGCAAGTTGTTCCACTGATTAATTGTTCTCACTGTCAGGAAATTTCTCCTTAGTTCTCAGATGCTTCTCTCCTTGATTAGTTTCCACCCATTGCTTCTTGTCCTGCTCTCTTTGGAGAATAGCTTGACTGCCTCTTTTTTGTGGCAGCCCCTGAGATACTGGAAGACTGCTATCATGTCTCCCCTAGTCCTTCTTTTCAGTAAACTAGACATACCATACTTTTTGGCATATAAGATGCACTTTTCCCCCCCTAAAAGAGGGGGGAAATATTGGTGCATCTTATATTCAGTGTATAAGCCGCACCAACGTTTCCATTTTGGCCTCCCGAAGCCCTGCCCTGCAAGTCCCCAAAAAACGGGGCACACAGAGCAGGGGTGAAATGCTCCCGGTTTGGACCGGATCGCCCAATCTGGTAGAGATGGTGGCAGGTGGTTCGGAGAACCGGTAGCAGAAATCCCTGCCCCCACCCCACCCCGAATCGCCCGGTCTCCTGCTTGCCGCTTCTTTTAAAAAATGCTTTTAAAAGGTTAAAAAAGAGCCTCTGATGATCCCAGCTGAGCCGTGTGATTGTCAGAGCCTTTTTTTTACTTTAAAAAAAAATTTTTTACAACCTATTCAACCAAGTAGGTTGTAAAAAATGCTTTTAAAAGGTAAACAAAGGCTCTGATGATCCCAGCTGAGCTGCCTGATCGTCAGAGCCTTTTTTTTACACTTTAAAAGCATTTTTTACAAGCTATTCGGCCAAATAGGTTGTAAAAAAAAAAGCTTTTAAAATTAAAAAAAAGATCGTGCACCACCACTGATCACCCCCCCCGCACGCTGTTCTACTTACCCCATGCCTCCTTTTAGCATGCACTGCGTACGCGCACCTTGCATTTGGTCCGAAAAATACGGTACTCAATTCCAGCAACCATTCTTCGTATGTTTTAGCCTCCAGTCCCCTAATTATCTTTGTTGCTCTTCTCTGCACTCTTTCTAGAGTCTCAACATCTTTTTTTACATCGTGGCGACTAAAACTGGATGCAGGATATTCCAAGTGTGGCCTTACACCAGGGCATTATAAAGTGGTCTTGTATGGAGACAGCTTTGAATTTCTGACATGTGAAAGAAAATGAAACAAACCAGCTTTTCTTTTTGGCAAACACGCAACCCCAGAGCGCTCATTGCAAGCATCTTGCAAACAGGTGCGCAAAATCCTATTGGAATTAGCCTGACTTGTCGTGATTTAACAGGGAGAGCCCTTTCAATGAAAAGTCTGGTTTTTTTTCCCCTTCAAATTTTGTTCCCTTTTTTAAATTTGAAAACCCTGGCAGGTGTTTTAGCAGACCGGCTCTCCCAGGATGTTGGTGGCAGCTACATATTCCCTGGAACCGGTCCCCTTGATTCCTAATTGTCATACACACACACACACACACACACACACACACACACACCTCTCATTGTGTCTTTTCATACAAGTTATTAGGTTCCCCCTCCATTCTACATTCCCCCCCCCACCAAAAGATCCATCCAGGTCAGATCCGTCTCCTTCCTTCCAGCTGCCGTCAGCAAAAATTGTTCCCCCACCCCACCAGCAAACCGATCATAAACCTTGTTGGTCAGTTGTGTTCGTTTTCATTTATCAAGCCAAGCTGCCAAGGCTGGTATTTTATGCAGCCACCTCTGCGACGGAAGAAGAGACAGGAGAAGGGGGATGCCAGGCTGTCGTTGCCCAGCCGTGTGGCAGATCTGCCTCCCTTGTCTAAAATTTTGCAACGGGAAACGAAGCCGGGAGAGGAAAAGGAAACGCACAGACATGGGAGGTGAGCATTGCTTACTCAGCACAACCAGACACCCAACTTATTTCTTCAGGCCAGGATAAAGGCAAGCATTCAGAGCTTGTGCAAAACTCCTTTTCTACTTCCAAATGTTCTTACAAGGTTGTCCTCGCCTTACAACCGGTCACTTAGTGACCATTTCAAGTTACGACCAACCCTCCCCCCAAAAAATGGGGACTTACGACCCAGATCCAAAGTTCCAATGACTGGGTGATTACTTGACCCTCACCAATATTGCAGTATTTACAACCGTAGGCGGCATCCTGCGGTCGTGTGAACACATTTTTTGCAATAGTTCTGCTGAAAACTGGCTGTTGTGATCTAGGCCCAAGTAGTTATCACCAGACACAATCAGTCCTAAACAAGCATGTTTTATTAGAACAGCTGAGAATTACTTCATTCTCAGTCCAAATTGATTCCAAAACAAGTCCTTCATAAACAGTCCTTCGGCCTTATCACCAACCTTTGTCTTCTTTGGCACTCTGCCAAAGGCTTTTCTTGGCAAAACCCCACAAAGTTCAGAAGCAAGAGATGCCGACAAGAAACAAATGTAGCAACGTTGCTTTCCTACAAAGATCCCAAGAGCCGTTGCTGCTCTTTTAAGCCTTCTGGGAGGGGCCAATCGTCTCCTGGCCTTACTCCCTAGTTGTCCTTTTTGCTTTATCTGCTCCTGCCTTCTGGCAGCTCTGCGCATGCGTGCACTAGGAACAGGATCCTCCTCTTCCTCTGCCTCGCTGCTATCCACTTCTGGAGGCTCTGGAATTCGCACATCACTCCCAGATGGTCCTGGCCCCATCTCTGCCTCCAATGCAGAGCCCTTGTCCAAGCCTTCCCCAGACTCCAGGACAGGCCCATTGTTCTCCCCAGCCTCCTCGCTGTCCGACTCCGCTGCCAGCTCCGCAGGCTGCTGGCGGACCACAACGCTGGCATTTACACATAGTCCTTGACTTATAACCTCCATTCAGAGAATTTCCCCCCATTTTACAACCTTGCCACCATTAAGTGAATCGCTGCAGTTGTTGAGTTAGTAATACAGGGCAGCCTCACCATAGTCATGTGATTTACATTCAGATGCTTGGACAACTGACTCACCTTTATGACGGTTGCAGCGTCCTGTGGTCCCCTTCGGCAGCCTTCTGACGAGCCAAGTCGACGGGGAAGCCAGATTCAGCTGAACGACCGCGTTACTGATTTAAGAACCGCAGTGATTTCACTTAACAACCGCGGTGTGAAAAGTCATAAAATGGGGGCAAAACTGACTTTAACCCGTGTCTTCACTTAGCAACGTGAATTTTGGGCTCCGCTGCGGTCGTACGTTGAGGACTATTCTGCATTTGCAGCCAAAGAGGACAAGCGGTTTTTTTTTAGCCGCATATCTCGAAAGAAGCATTGTGGTTGTTTTCAAACCGAGGTCCTTCCAGGCGCGGGTGGAAACCTTCTCATCTCCATCTCCTATAATGAGTCCTCATTTTCAATGAGGAAAATAATAATAATAAAAAAAAACCACACAATTTTTTTTGCATTGTTCTTTTCTCCTCGACCTCTGTACTGCCTTTCCCTGATCCCTCCCCAATTTTCTTTCTTTGTAACAATGCCTCTGTCTCCCCCCCCCCCACAACACACACACACCTTAATTATGCCAGATTCTGAAATCTCCAATCTCTTGCACCCCAGGGGGGGCGGGTGGGGGGATAAGGACTCTGGATTGGTTGCTTAGAGGCGTAATTTACACTTTTTCTGTCCTGGCTTCAATCAATCTGGCTGTACACATACACACACACACACACACACACACATGCATGCACGCACGCGCTTTAAACAAGAGAGAAAAATCTTTTTTTTTTATCAAGGTGAAAGGCTTGTTAAAATTAAAAAAAAAATGGCAGTTCCCCCACACACACTAACACAACACAAAACAGAGAAATCAAAATTATTGGGAGGAGGAAAGAGGCGGGTGGGGAAGGTGGAATTAAACCGAACAGCTCCCAAGATCCGTCTTCATATCTGCACCGGTAGGTAGGAGAAAGGAAAAAAAAAATCCCTTCAGCCGTGGGATCCTACAATTATCAATACCGCCTTTTTAAAAAAGAGAAGTGGAGGGTTTTTATTTGATCTATTCAGTCAATCAACAGGGCGACCTAACAATAATTAAAAACAAGGGAAACCTGTAAGTTAATAAATAACATAAAACAGGTGTTTTGAATTTGGCACTCATCTACGCTTTGTTTAAACTTGGTTTATTAACAAGGCACAATTAACCCGATTTGCAAGACAAGCTAGGTCCAAAGTTAGTTTCCATCCGTTGCTTCAGGTGCTTTGGAGAATAGCTTGACTCCTTTTTCTTTGTGGCAGCCCCTCAAATATTGGAATACTGCTATCAGGGCTCAATATAGAGACGTACCCAGGGGTGGGCTGCTGGGGGTTCGGGAGAACCTCTAGCTAAGGTTCTGTGCAGTTCGGAGAACCCCCAAATCCCACTCCTGGCTGGCCCCGCCCACCCTGTCCCTCCCAGGAGTCCCCACGCGGCCCATTTTGGATGCAGGTAAGTGTAGGGAGTGCATGGAGGTTTGGGGAGGGTGAAAAATGGGCCTACCGGAAGTTTGGGAAAGCCATAAACGGGCTCGTTTCTGGCTTCCAGAGGGCCTCCGGAGCCTGGGGAGGCTGTTTTCGCCCTCCCGGAGGCTCGAGAAAAGCCTCTGGAGCCTGGGGAGGGCAAAAACGCCCCCCCCCGCCATGGTGCAGGAGGCCGCCCACCATGGCCATGCCCACCCAGCAACTGGGAAGAGAACCCCTTGCTAAAATTTTTGAAGCCAACCCCTGGATGTACCCCAGCACAAAATGTGCTAGGAGGAAGACCACAGCTTCTTTTAAAATGCTACTGTTTCCCAGAACATCGAATGACAAGAATTGGAAGGAACTTTGAAAGCCTTCTAGTCCAACCCTCTGCTCAAGTAGAAGACCCTATACCAGTGATGGCTAACCTTTTTGCCATCACGTGCCAGGAGCGTGGGGGGGTCGCACACACACACGTGCCCACACCCATAATTCTATCCGCCCCACGCATGCGTGCACGACCCCCCCTTGCTCCCCCTACTCCTGGCACGCAATGGCCTGGTGGGCCCGTTTTTCTCTCTCCCTGGGCTCCAGAGCCTTTCTAGGAGTCTGGGGAGGACGAAAACAGCCTTCCCCACTCCCGAGGCCCTCTGGAGGACGAAAACGGCCCTTATGCCAACTTCCTGTGGGCTGGAAGGCCCATTTTTTACTCTCCCCAGGCTCCAAATCCTTTCTAGGAATCTGGGGAGGGTGAAAACGGCCTTCCCCACCGCACCCCCGGAGGCCGAAAACGGCCCATTTGCCAATTTCAGACAAACGGTCGTCCAGTCTCTTCTTAAAAACCTCCAGTGATGGAGCACCCACAAATTCTGAAGGCAAGCCGTTCCACTGATTAATTGTTCTCATTGTTAAGAAATTTCTCCTCAGTTCTAGGTTGCTTCTCTCCTTGATTAGTTTCTCTCCATTGTTTTTTTTTTTTTTTTTGCAAAGAAACAATAAAAACAAAACAAAAAAGTCTGCAATTGCATCGTTTCAAAGGAAGATTGGCAGATTGGCAGCCCCGGCTTGGAAAACCTCTGCGTTCAGAGCGTGGCGGGGTCATGAGAGGTCAGGAAGGAAGGGCTGTGGTCAAAACCTGCCCCCAAAGAGAAAAGAGTCAATTGGCGGGAGGTGATGTAGGTCAGGTCAAAGGAGAGGGCCAGAGGGACGTGTGGGGCCTATACGCATGGAAGGAAGACACGGGGAGAACTGGCACAGCTCAGGAGCTGAGTGGCCACCGGCAGACAGAGAGGATAGGAGAAAAGCTTGAAAGGCGAGAACAAGATAAACATGCAAAATCTGATGGATGCTACAAGACCAAGTGAAATGAGAGGCACAAAACTGCGCCTGACTCTTCACAAATTTTGGCGGTGGTGCAGCCTCTTCTTTGGGGGGCGGGGAAATCCTTTATGTCAGGGGTCCCCAACCTCCGCGCCATGGATCAGCACCAGGCCAAGGCATGCCAGAAACCAGGGACCCCACTGGATGGAAATGCTGTGAGTTATTGCTGTGAGATATTTCTGGAGTATTTTGAGACTGCTTGAATGTATTCTACTTTCCCAAACGCTTCTGATGCAATCCGTGCAAAGGGATAGAATAATTTTAAAAAAGAGCAAAGATAATCTTAATAGTAATAGGAGCCTTGGGTGCAATCCCAAAACATCTGGAACATCACTTTAACGCCATCGGCATTGACAAAATCCCCGTCATTCCGTTGCAAAAGGCGGCTTTGCATGAAACAGCTTAAATAGCAATAGCACTTAGACTTGTATACCACTTCACAGTGCTTTACAGCCCCTCTCTAAGCAGTTTACAGAGTCGGCCTGTTGCCCCCAACAATCTGGGTCCTTATTTTACCCATCTCGGAAAGGGTGGAAGGCTGAATCAACTTTGAGCCAGTAAGGATCGAACTCCTGGCTGTGGGCAGAGTTATCCTGCAATACTGCATTCTAACCCCTGAGCCACTTTGGCAATACCATTAACGCCATCAAGCAACAAACTTTGTCTACCCCAGAGAAGGACTCAGTAGGTGGATAAAAATGCCAAATTCAGTCTAAACATCTGGCTGACTGTGCAACCAATCGTAGTAAAGCTGAATTGGACCGTTTGGACCGAAAAACAAGAAAACCGATGACTGTTCACTACGCTTTATATCCCTGTAGTGATATTGATAAGATTATATTGCCCTGCAGAAATGGAGGCAGAAAGTTACTTTAAAGTCAAACTATCAAAGAAGAAGAAAAGCGTGCATTGGCTGATTATGTAAAAAAAAAATAAATAAAAAGCCAAGAACAAGCATTGAAGTAAGTTAAAAGTCAGAAGTGTTTTTTCGCCGGTGGGACCGGTCTATCAGGGCAACCTGGTCTACCCAATTATGGGACGGTGTGACTCTAAGGCACTAGCCAAGGCGTGCAAGGCCAATGAGTAGTGGCAGGGTGTGGCGGGGCCAGCCAGCAATTTAACAACTGCTTCGGCCGAAGTGGTGCGAACCGGTTGAATCCCATCACTGGATGGAGCATACTGCTTCCGCTTTTGCCTTTCAGCCCCAATCCAGGGGCCTTTGAAGGCAGTCACTTTCGCAACAAACTATTTTTATGTTAAATAGACCAGGTTGCCCTGATAGACAGGTCTTTCCCCTAGTATAGCCAACAAAGTGAGGAGAGCCAGTGGCTTAGAGGTTAATACATGTGCCTAATATGTAAGCAGCCTGGGTTCGAATCCCAGAAGGGTATGGCTAGCTGACGAGAGCTTGAAATAGATCTCTACTAGTCTCCCTTTATTTCTTTGTAAAACATAAATTTAATTTGGAAAATTGGAACTTATTTGCACAGGAAACAAAAGGTGAATTTTGAAATAATAACACAATGTGCAAGAAAAAGCAGTACAGGGTCAATTTCTACTAAAGATCCAGGGGAACGGGGATAAAAAAATAAAACCTGGCAATGGCTTACAATCAGAACATTAAAGAAAAAGAAACTGAAGGCTTAATTTTGGCTGTGCCAAGAGCAAGCTCTTCCAACTAAGGCCACAAATGAAAAATCATGAAATGATTCAAATTGCAGATTGGGCCAAGAGGCAGAAGAAACAAGAGTAGATCATATACTGAGCTTGTGCAAGAAGATCGCACAAAATGATTACAGGTAGTCCTCAACTTATGACCCCAATTGAGCCCCAAATCTCTGTTGCTAAGTGAAACATTTGAGTTTTGCCTCCATTTTATAGCTTTTCTTGCCACGGCTTAGTAACATGGTTGTTAAGTGAATCTGGCTTCCCCATTGTCTTGTAATGTGATTGCTCACGTGACCCCCCTGAACACGGCAACGGTCATAAATATGAATCAGTTGCCAAGCGTCTGAATTTTGATGACCATGGGGGATGCTTCAATGATAGTGTGAAAAATGCTCATAGCTTCCATTTTTTAAGTGAAGTTGTAACTTTGAATCGTCACTAAATGAACTGTTGTAAGTCAAGGACTACCGGTATGTACAATGACATAACAAAAGTCACCAAAATGATTCTTTGGAACATCCGTAAAAATTACCATGTGCCGGTAATGAAAATTTGGTGGGAAACTATCATTTAAAAAGTGACTGAAAATGAGCAGGTTAAAGTATTACAGTATTTCCAAATACAGACTGATACATGGCTCATAACACCCCAAATTTAATGTGGTTGAAATGGAGAAAGTATGGCTAATGGATGTGCAAATACCAGGGGACAGGAGAACAGAAGACCAAAAATTGGAGGAGATCACTAAGTATTGCATCTGAACGCGAATATCTTCCAAGAATGAAAAAGAATCTGATTACGGCATAAACCTGCCATGGGGCTCCCAGTGATTATTGGCACACAGTGGGTGCCATACCAAAAAAATCTTGGATGGCACTTGGAAAATCTGCACATTGTCAAAATTTCCATCTGTCAGTTGCAAAAGGTGACTCCGCTTGGATCCACACAAATACTACGCCAATACATGACAACATTCTAGTTTATGGGGATAAACTTTCAGTGCAAATGAAGGCCAACACCAGCTATAGAACTGGCAGCTGTGACTTCACGTTGTTGTCAGTTCATCGAATTACAGAATATACAGAGTTGGAATGACCTTGGAACAGAGGTGGGTTTCAGCAGGTTTCAACCAGTTCTGGAGAACCGGTAGCGGAAATTTTGAGTAGTTCGGAGAAGTGGTAGTAAAAATTCTGACTGGCCCCACCCCCTCTGTTCTCTGCCTCCCAAGTCCCAGCTGATCGGTAGTGCATGGGGATTTTGCAGTAACCTTCCCCTGCCACGTCTACCAAGCTACGCCCACCAAGCAATGCCACACCCACCAAGCCACGCCCACAGAACCGGTAATAAAAAAAAATGAAACCCACCACTGCCTTGGAAGTCTTCTAGTCCAGGGTTCTCCAACCTTGGCAACTTTAAGAACTTGCCCAGAATTCTGGGAGTTGAAGTCCACAAGTCTTAAGCTGGCTGAGGAATTCTGGGAGTTGAAGTCCACAAGCCTTAAAATTGCTAAGGTTGGAGATCCCTGTTCTAGTCTAACCTCTCGTTCAAGCAGGAGGCCCTATCCCAGGGGTCAGCAACCCGTGGCTTTGGAGCCGCATGTGGCTCTTTCATTCCTCTGCTGTGGCTCCCTGTCACTCAAAATATGCATCACAACTGCCAATGTGTGACACTCACCGATGCACAATTTATTAAGCTTTTTGGCCATCCATAAATCCAAGAAAAGCTCTGGTGGCTCAGTAGACTAAGGCAGTTATTAACATCCACTTACATCTGCTGCCTGCAATTACTGCAAGTTCAAATCCCACCAGGCTCAAGGTTGACTCAGCCTTCCATCCTTTCTAAGGTAGGTAAAATGAGGATCCAGATTATGGGGGCAATAAGCTGACTTTGTATAAATATACAAAAGTATGAAGGCTATTGCTTAATAGATTGTAAGCCGCCCTGAGACTCTGGAGAAGGGCGGCATATAAATCGAATTTAAAAAAAAGAAAAGAAAAGTTTCAGAAGAAAACAATCTTTAATTTAACTATATATGCTAGTTTTGTGGCCGCTCAGGGAATAGTCAAGCACGGAAAGAGTTTTGTGACTCCGGTCAGTGGTGGGTTGCCCCTGGTTCGCACCGGTTCTACAGAATCGGTAGTAAAACTGGCAGGAGGCTCCGCCCACCAACCCCGATGTCACCAAAACCGCGTGTGCAGAAGAGTGTGCGCGCAAGCAAAGCGCGCATGCGCGGCCCCGCTGCAAATCAGTAGTAGAGTTAAGTAGAACCCACCCCTGCTCCCGGTGTTTTCTTTTCTGTGGGAAACGGGTCCAAATGGCTCTGAGTGTTTAAAGTTGCTGACCCCTGCCGTATACCATTTTCAACAAATGGTTGTCCAGTCTCTTTTTAAAAATGTGTAGTGTTGGAGCATTCACAGTTTCTGAAGGCAAGTCATTCCACTGATTAATTGTTCTCGCTGGCAGGAAATTTCTCATAAGTTCTAAGTTGGATCTCTCCTTGATTAGTTTCCATCCGTTACTTCTTGTCTTGCCCTCTGGTGGTTTGGAGAATACGGTAGGCTGACTCCCCCGTTCTCTGTGACAGCCCCCCTCCTCAATTTTGAAAGACTGCCATCATGTCACCTCTACTTCTTCTTTTTATTAGACTAGACATACCTAGTTCATTCAGTTGTTCATCTTATGGTTGAGTCTCCAGATCCAAAGGTGCTTTTATTTCAAGAGGCATCTGGACTTTCTTGTTTTTCTTTGAAGATGTTTCGCTTCTCATCCAAGAAGCTTCTTCAGCTCTGACTGGAATGTCCATTACTAAGTGATGCTGTCATTAAGTGAGCTGCATCCTGTTTTACCACCTTTTTCGTCGCTGGCTGGGGGCATTCTGAAAGTTGATGTCCACAGGTCTTAAAACTGCCACTGTTTCTAGCCATATCCTTTCTTAATATACATATCTAATAGATTGCATACATAATTCGTTATTAAAACCCTGAATAGAAATAAAAGGTGGAATTAAAATGCTAGAAACATTTGTGAAAAGGGCTCTTTTCACAAAAGGATTTGCAGACGGAACAAGCAACTCCCTAAAATGCCAGATTTTTTTTCTCTAACAAGAAATTTACTAAATTTCTTAATTTGAGTGTGGTTTCAGAGTTTTACCGAGCTTGGCTTAGTCCCGCCTCTCTTCTCCTGACCAATCCGAAATCTAGCCTAACAGGCTGCCTCAACCAATTAGTTTTCCCTGTGGTGCTGCCCCCTAGCGGTAAAGTGGTGACACTGCCCCTTATACAGGTAGTCTTGACTTACAACAGTTCATTTAGTGTCTGTTTGAAGTTACAATGACACTGAAAAAGTGACTTACGACCATTTTTCACACTTATGACCGTTGCAGCACCCCTATGTTCATGTGATTTACATTTCGATGCTTGACAAGTGATTCAGATTTATGACCATTGCAGTGTCCCAGAGTCACGTGATTCCCTTTTGGGAACTTCTGACAAGCAAAGTCAATGGGGAAGCCAGATTCACTTAACAACGGTGTTACTAACTGAACAACTGCAGTTTCTTGCCACATTTGTTAAGAAAAGTTGTAAAATCGGACAAACTTTTGGGCTCCACTTCTGTCATAAGCTGAGGCCTACCTGTAGAGTGCTAGATTAAAATCGGGCCGGGCTGTCACCCCTGAGGACTAGAAACATGAAGAAGGAGATAGGAAGCCTCTATGAAGATTGAAGAGACAGCTAGGCAGAAGTTGATAAATCTGACCCGGAATGGGGATTTTACAAGCATTTCATGACAAATACCGCTGAAAGGAGAAAGTGAATTGAAACAATGAGAAATTGCTGGAGATGGGATGAAACCAACATTCAGAGCTTAAGGGGAATTTAAGGGGAGCTTTGGCCTTGCCTGATGGGGCTGTGTTAAGCCGAAATAGGTCCTGAGCAAGTTGGCCCTTGGCAAGTTGCCAGGAAAGCAGAACCCCAGACCAGAAATTGCAAAATGTGTGCACGTTCATGTTTGAATTCATCACCTTTCCTGCAAACAGCCAGACAGACTAATTTGGTGGCTTTTCCTGATTTCATCATTTCCAGAGTGTCTTTTTTTTTGAAACAGTGCAATCTGTTGGGGCAACACTGCCCCCTGCTGGGTTAAGGAATCTCTCTACCCCCATCCCGAGACATTTCTAATCCAACCAGCTCGATTGGAAAATTAAAAATAAAAAAAAGTTTGCAGGACACAAAGACAAAAGTTTTTCCATACTTTCGCCAGAAAATAGCAGTGTTTGTTAAGTTGCCTGAAGCCGAGACTGACTTGAGGCTAACTTTATTTCTGCTATCCACAGATAAACAGCAGCTGGCTGTTACCTGAAGCAGAATAATAGAATAAAGGAGTAGGAAGGGACCTTGGAGGTCTTCTAGTCTAACGCCCTACTCAGGCAGGAGACCCTATATCATTAAGAGCCTTGGTGGTGCAGCAGACTAAAGTGCTGTTAAGTAGCACTTAGCTGTCAGCTGCCTGCAATTACTGCGAGTTCAAATCTCACCAGGCTCAAGGTTGACTCAGCCTTCCATCCTTCCGATGGAGATAAAATGAGGACCCGGATTGTGGGGGCAATAAGGTGACTTTGTATAAAAAAGAACACCACTTGTGGGGGGGTGAAGCCCTACTAAGCAGGTATATACAAAAGTATGAAGGCTATTGCTTAACGTATTGTAAGCCACCCTGAGTCTCCGGAGAAGGGTGACATATAAATCGAACCAATAAATAAATAATAAATAAATTTCAGACAAATGGTTGTCCAAGCTCATCTTAAAACCCTCCAGT
>WNWU01018862.1:32500-39895 GCA_012654045.1 Ptyas mucosa | reverse complement strand
AAGGAAAGGAAAGGAAAGGAAAGGAAAGGAAAGGAAAGGAAAGGAAAGGAAAGGGGGAAAGGAAATAGGGAAAGGAAATAGGTAAAGGAAAGGAAAGGAAAGGAAAAGAAAGAGGGAAAGGAAATAGGGAAAGGAAAGGAAAGGAAATAGGGAAAGGAAAGGAAATAGGGAAAGGAAAAGAAATAGAAAGGAAAGGAAATAGGGAAAGGAAAGGAAAGGAAAGGAAAGGAAAGGAAATAGAAAGGAAAGGAAATAGGGAAAGGAAAGGAAAGGAAAGGAAAGTCTCGCACCATTCATCTCTTAAATTATTTGCAAGGTTCATAATATTGTATCTGCATTTTTAACCTTTTGACAACAGAGCTAAAATGCAGTGGCAAGGGTTCAGTCCTTTCTACCCCAGATTTCCATAAACTGCAGCCAAAAAAAATACAGAAATTAGCTTCTTATTTTCCATAGATAAAAAAGAGAAGCCCGGAAAATTTGCTTTGGAGAAAAAACAAGGTGGTCCAATGGGAACAATATTTTTTTTTAAAAGAAAAAGACCTCCATTCAAATCCGTCCCTCTATAATTACTGCACGTAGCACAAGTACACAGATTGTCAAGAGGCGTTCCTACAACAACTTTGGCATCATGGCTTGATAAGCCCTAAAACTTACCAATGTAAACCCTGTTCCATTCAGCTGGAAAAGAAACCTCCTTCTCCATAAAGACAGCCATCTCTCTAAACTCAAAATGGCTAGAAGCAAAGGATTGTGTTTATTCATTTTTACTTTTTTTTTCTATATAAAGACGAAGATTTTGCTCCAACCGCTGGCCCTATCAAATGGAAGATTGCGTTGCCCTACAGGAAAGCCGAAAGTAAATGGACACACGATACGCAGGTTGATTATGAAGGTTTGTAAAACGAAAGTGCAGATCTTTGGGTGTTCATTTAAAGTATTTCCACGTTTTAGGAGGTCTCACCCTCAGGGCTGCGTAAAACGCTCTCCCTTCTAAGATCTTTAAAGCCACTTTTATTTCATCAGCCCTCCTTTCAAAACCCTCGTTTTACTGCCATCCATCTTAAGGGAGGGTTGGTTTCGCATTGATTTATGGTGACGGTTGTTTTTAATAAATTTTGATTTATTTTATTTGTGGCCGTTTATAATTTCAGCTTGTTTCCACCCGGCTAGGATCTTGGAAGAAGAAGTTGGTAGGGTTTGGGGGTTTTTTTCCCTTTTGCTTTCTTTTTTTAAGACTGAACAGGAGGGGAGGAAAAATCCTCTTTTTGCTGATCTTTAGCAGAGTCCAATAAAAACCGTTGACAGCAAGATTTGAAGCTCTGTATCAAAACAGTTCTGGGGCTTCATTATGGCTAATTAAAGACCAGAGCACACGTTACATAGCACACATGAGTGTTGCCAATCCCACTGTGGCCTCATCATGCTGACTCAGCCCAGCTGGAGAAGAAGTTGGTTCATGGGGGTGAATATAAATGGAGGGTGGGAAGAAGCTTTCGGCTTCGGCAAAGAAAACCATAGTACGGTATCTTCCTTTCTTCAGACCTTCAAGCTGGAAATAGGAAAGCACCAGGCCCATCAAATGGGCCAGCGCTAGAGACAGAAGGGTTTATTTTCACCCATTCTACCTGTGTCCTTGACCTAAGGCCTCTACAGGTTGTCCTCGACTTACAACAGTTCAGTGGTGGGATTCAACCGGTTCGTACCACTTCGGCCGAACCGGTTGTTAAATTGCTGACTGGCCCCTCCCCTCCCCGTCCCTTCCTGAAGTCTACATGCACCCCATTTTGGCTCCCAGGTTAAGTGCAGGGAGGCTTACTAGGCCCAAAACGGGGCATGGGGGGGGTGGAACCTCCCCCCCACAGCCCACTTTTGCTCCCAGGAGGCTGCAGAGAGGCCTACTAGGCCCAAAATTGGGGTGTGGGGGGGTGCGGCACGGCCCTCTCCCCCTGGGGCCCGTTTTTGCTCCGGGGGGGGGGTGCAGGAGGCAAAGTGCTTCCCTGGCCACACCCACTATGGCCACACCCACCGAGCCAGTCATTAGGGCAGAGAACCAGTTGTTAAATTATTTGAATTCCACCACTGCAACAGTTCATTTAGCAATAACAATAGCACTTAGACTTAACAGTAGTGGACAAAATTGTGGAAACCTTTTGGGAAAAGTGTATTTTTGAGGTTTGTTGGCTAATAATATCACTTTTTTTTTTGGAGTTTCAAGATAATCAATATTCCACTGCTGGAATGGCCTGGGAATAGCCCAGACCTTAATCCAATTGAAAATCTATGGAGTCGACTAAAGAAACATGTTAGTTAGAAGCAACCCAGCAAGAAAACCCAGTTAATAGAAGCAATCCTTTAATCTTGGTTTCACATTATAACAACTGCAGAACTAAAAGACTTGGTTCACTCCACAGGAAGATGTTGTAAGGCCGTAATTCATGCTAAAGGTTACCCAACTAAGTATTAACTGACATGGTGATCATTTTTGTATATGTTTTTTCTACGTGTTTCACTTTTCTTCTTTATACTGTAACTGCTATTCTAAAAGCAAATCCTTCATAAAAGTTATTGCATTACATTCTTGATTAAATTATCTTTCCATTGAGATATAATTTTATGGTACTACTCCAAACAAAAGTGGTGTTATTAGCTAGTTTTAGAAAATACACTTTCCCCAAAAGGTTTCCACAATTTTGGCCACGACTGTTTCACAGTGCTTTATAGCCCTATCTAAGCGGTTTACAGAGTCAGCCTCTTGCCCCCAACAATCTGGGTCCTCATTTTACCCACCTTGGAAGGATGGAAGGCTGAGTCAACCTTGAGCCTGGTGGGATTCGAACTGCCAAATTGCAGGCAGCCAGCAGTCAGTAGCCTGCAGGACTACACTCTAACCACTGCGCCACCGCGGCTCATTTAGTGACTGAAGTTACAACGGCACTGAAAGAAATGACTTAGGAACATTTTTCACACTTACGACCACAGTCAAGTGATCGAAATTCAGGCGCTTGGCAAGGGACTCATATTTATGACGATTGCAGTGCCTTGGGGAATCACGTGATCAGCTTCTGAGACCCTTTGACCAGCAAAATCCAGATTCACTTAGTAATCATGTGTTAGTAACTTAACAACCGCAGTGATTCACTTCACAACTGTGGCAAGAAAGTTCGTAAAATGGGGCAAAATTCACTTAAATGTTTCAATCAGCAACAGAAATTTTGGGCTCAATTGTGGTCGTAAGTCAAGGCATTGTTTTATAGGCATTCCTCAATTTACAACCATTTGTTTAGCAACTGTTCTAAGTTATGGATGTGCTGGGGGAAAAAAACGGGTCCTCGCACATACAACCCTCGCAGCATCTCCACGGTCATATGATCAAAAATTCAGGCATTTGGCAATCAGCAGGTACCGTGTTTCCCCGAAAATAAAACCCTGTCTTATATTTCTTGAACCCTGAAATAAGTGCTTGGCCTTATTGCCATGCGCTCAAAAGCCCGATTGGGCTTATTATCAGGGGATGTCTTATTTTGGGGAAAACAAGGGTATTTACGATGCTTGCAGAGTCCTGGGGTCAGGCGATTTCCACTTGGTGACCTTTCCAGTCGGCTTGCAACAAGCAAAGTCAATGCGGGAAGCTGGGTTTGCTTAACAACCATGTGATTCACTTACCCACTGTGATTCCCTTAACAACCACAGTGAAGAGGTCGTAAAATCAAGCAGAACTCACTTTAATCCCTGCCTTGCTCAATGACAAAATTTCCAGGTTATGGTCGAAAAGTCAAGGACTATCTGTATAAAACTGATAGTATCTAAACTGCCCTCTTAAGGGACGACTTTGCTGTAAAAAAAAATAGTTATTAATAAAATTGCAGTATCCTAAAGAAAGCAGGGACTCAATAGAGAGAGCCACTCTTCAAGTGAGCATGATAAAAGTCAATTTCTGTTAATCTGGGCTCATCTCAACCTCTCTGCCTTTTATGGTGCACAGCTCCTACACAAATGAGCATAACTTGAAGAAAACAAGGCCACCTCACGCCTGGCAGGATGAAAAAGATATCCCAAAGGAACTAGTTCTATATTTTGTCCACTTTGTGTCAAAAAAAACCCCCTCTATCCTATAATGAATGTACACTCCTTTCTACAGGTGGTCACAATAGTGGAAAGAGAAAGGGAGAGAAGCTGGGTATCAGCTAGAGCAGGGGTAGTGAATGATGGCCCTTTAATGACTTGTGGACTTCAACTCCCAGAATTCCTGAGCCAGCCATGCTCAAGAATTCTGGGAGTTGAAGTCCAAAAGTCATTGAAGGGGCCATGGCTCCCCCAGCTCTGAACTAAAGGCTCAGGACAGGAATGGTCTCCAAAATTAGATTTGCTCAAGCCATTCCCACTGCAATTTTATTTATTAATTAAATTTGTTTGCCGCCCAATCACACTCCAAGGTGACGCTGGGCTACTTACATCAAAAATATCACATGCTATAAAAGCAGTGATGGTGGATTAACCAAAATTGTATCTTCATCCACATAGATCTAGTCCTCAATTTATGACAAGAACTTCCATTGCTAAGAGAGGTAGTTATTAAGTGAATCTGGCTTTCCCCATTGACTTTACTTGTCAGAAGTTGGCCAGGGACGGAGGTCACCATATGACCCCGGATTAGTGGTGGGTTGCCCCCGATTCGGACTGGTTCGCAAGAACCGGTAGTAAAACCGGTGGGAGGCCCCGCCCATCGCCCCGGATGTCGTCATCAGCAATCTGCACAGGCGCAGAAGTTTCTGCTTCTGTGATGCCATTGCAAACTGGTAGTAAAGGTAAGTAGAACCCACTCCTGCCCCGGCACTGCAATTGTTGTAAATGCATGCTAGTTGCCAAGCGCCCAAATTTTGAGCATGTGGCCATAGGGACACTGCGACGTTCGTAAGTGCGAGAGGTTTTTTCAGCACCATCGTAATGTCAAACAGTCACTAGACGAACGGTTGTAAGTCAAGGACGAGTTGTAAGTCAAATTTCATAGTTTCTCAGTGATTGGTTCAAAGTCACCCAGCCTGCTTTCCTGCCTAAGGCAGGACTAGAACTCCCAGTCTCTGGGTGATTAGCCCAAAGTCACCCAGCCTGCTTTCATGCCTAAGGCAGGACTAGAATTCCCTATCTCCTGGTGATAGGCACAAACTCATTCAGCCTGTTTTCATACCTAAGGTGGAACTAGAACTCAGTCTCCTGGTGATTGGCCCAAAGTCACCCAGCCTGCTTTCATGCCTAAGGCAGGACTAGAACTCCCAGTCTCTGGGTGATTAGGCCAAAGTCACCCAGCCTGCTTTCATGCCTAAGGCAGGACTAGAATTCCCTGTCTCCTGGTGATAGGCACAAACTCACTCAGCCTGTTTTCATGCCTAAGACGGAACTAAAACTCAGTCTCCTGGTGATTGGCCCAAAGTCATCCAGCCTACTTTCCTGCCTAAGGCAGGACTAGAATTCCCCGTCTCCTGGTGATCGGCCCAAAGTCACCCAGCCTCTTTCATGCCTATGGACTAGAACGTTCAGTCTCCTTTTTTTCAACCTGGTGCCTTCATCGTTACACAAAACTCGCTCTAAATGCAGGTAGTCCTCGACTTACAACAGTTTGTTTAGTGATGGTTCAAAGTTACAATGGCACTTGTCAATGCAACTTATGACCATTTTTCACAATTACAACCTTTGTGGCATCCCCATGATCATGTGATTAAAATTCAGATGTTTGGCAACCGGTTCGTGTTTATGACGGTTGCGGTGTCCCAAGGTCATGTGATCCCCTTTGTGACCTGACAATGGGGAAAGCCAGATTCACTTAACAACCGGGTTACTATCTTATCAACTGCAGTGATTCATTTAACAATTATGGAAAGAAAGGTCGTAAAATGGAGCAAAACACACTTAACAAATGTCTGACTTAATATCAGGAATTTTGGGTCCAATTGGGGTCATAAGTCGAGGACTACCTGTAGTTCTATAACCATTCCACATTGTCTTTAAACACCTTCGAAGAGCCAGTCAATTTTTGCCTCTCCAGGAAAACGCTTAAGATTTCATTTAACTGGGAGATGTTTAAATATTTTATTGTATTTTTATGCAGTGGCCCCTTTTGCATTTTAACCATCTGTGGTTTTATTTAAAACCATAAGGCTATTTAATTGTGAAGATTTGTGCTGCCTTAACGCCGACAGGACTGAAAGAGAGGTACGAATTATTTAACAATTAAAAAATAATAATAAACAAAAGTGAGAGTTGCATAGAAGCTCCTTCTGGATGGTTCATAACCCACAAGACAATGACAGAATAAAGCAATTGTAAATTTAATTTTCGGTGTTGGCCATCATGGCGGATTTTGATGGGAAAACTAAATCTGGCAGATCATTGGACTGTCATCTTCATTGCATTAACGGTTTAGCAAGTTTCATCAGGTTGATAGATCCCCCGCTATTCTGACGTTTGGATCCATTATCTCTGTACTTTTGGTGGCAAAGGGCACCCATCCTTTCTGCATTCCGCAGCTTTGTGGCTTATTTATATTCATATTTATTTATAACCCACCTTCATTATCTTTACAAATAATTCAAGGCTGCGAACATGCCTAATTCAGGTAGTCCTCAACTTACAACAATCCATTTAATGACCGTTCAAAGTTGCAACGGCACTGAAAAAAGTGACGACCGTTTTTCACACTTATGACCGTTGCAGCACAATCAAAATTCAGGAGCTTGGCAAACTGACTCATATTTATGACAGTTGCAGTATCCCGGGGTCATGTGACCCCCCCCTTTGCGACAAGCATAAATCAATGGAGAAGCCAGATTCACTTAATAACTGTGTTACTTACTTAACAACTGCAACGATTCACTTAACAACTATGCTAAGAAAAGTGATAAAATGGAACAAAATTCACTTAACAAACGTCTCGCTTAGCAACAGAAATTTTGGACTCAATAGTTGGTCGTAAGTCGAGGACTACCTGTGCTCCTTCCTCCTCGGTTGCAGGAACTGGGTATTTGTAGTTTAATGAAAAGAAGGACTAGGGGAGACATGATATCAGTCTTCCAATATCTCAGGGGCTGCCACAAGAAGAGGGAGTCAAGCTATTCTCCAAAGCTCCTGAGGGCAGGACAAAAAGCAATGGGTGGAAACTAATCAAGGAGAGAAGCAACCTAGAACTAAGGAGAAATTTCCTGACATTTAGAACAATTAACCAGTGGAACAACTTGCCTCCAGAAGCTGTGAATGCGCCAACACTGGAGGTTTTTAAGAAGATGTTGGATAACCATTTGTCTGAAGTGGCGTAGGGTCTTCTGCTCGAGCAGAGGGCTGGACTAGAAGACCTCCAAGGTCCCTTCCAATTCTGTTATTCTATTATATTCCTCCTATTTC
>WNWU01018862.1:0-30000 GCA_012654045.1 Ptyas mucosa | reverse complement strand
CATCTCCCTCCCTCTCTCTCTCCCTCCCTCTCTCTCCCCCCCTCTCCCCCTACTTATCTATCTTTCTGTGTGTTTCTCTTTCCATCCATCCATCCATCCATCCATCCATCCATCCATCCACCTCTCCCAACTCATCGGTCGATCTGTCTGTCTGTCTGTCTGTCTGTCTATCTATCTATCTATCTATCTATCTATCTATTTATCTATCTATCTATCCATCCATTCATCCATTCCTCTCTCTCTCCCTCCTTTCCTTCCTCCCTGTATGCACCTGAAAACAAGTTAACCAGCATCCCTAGAGATGACTCAATCCGATCTGTGCCAGCACAAGGACTATTCAATTATTTTATTCTGACATATGCCAGGCAATTAAAAACAGGAACCCAAATCTCTGTGGTTTTTCCTCAAGTTTATTATTTATTTCCAGGTTTGCATTCCACCAGCCCCAAATTGACGCCTGACGGTTTACGTGTACGCAGATGCCATAAGCACCCTAAAATTTATATTAAATTTAAATAAAAACGCCAAAGCCCACTCTCAGCAATGCTCTCAGTACTTTGGAACACAACTGTCCTGTAAACACCATGGCGGTGTCACCCTCCAAATTTTTAGGAGTAGGTTGTTCCATACAGATAACGCTCATACCAAAATGGCTTCCTACCTAGCTCCCAGTTGCTGAATCTCAAAGCAAAACACCCCTATACAGCACCAGATGGGTCAGCATTTTTAGTAAACCGCCCGGAGTCAGTAAGACTGAATGGGCGGCCGTATACATTTTCTAAATAAACAAACAAACATCAGGCCAATTCACACAAACCCGATATTGCGATGTCCCACCACATCAGGCAAATTCCTCCCTTTGGTTCTTTCGTAAGAAACATCTCCAACATGTGTTTCTATTATTATTGTTGTTGTTGTTGTTGTTGTTGTTGTTGTTATTGTTATTATTTAATCTTTAATGAGAGTCACAGCCTTTGGGGCTGGTTAATAGCTTAGCAGCTCGAGTCCTAAACAAGGACTTAGGAACTGTTAAGGTATCGTCGGAGGATGTAAGCTGTTCCAAGTAAGGTAATTTTTTGTAGAGTCAAAATGTTCAAGTCCAGTAAATTTAGAATTTCTAAATAGCGGGGTAGCTCTTTGGGTATTGCTCCAAGGGCTCCAATTACAATAGGGACAACGCACGATTTCTTTTTCCACAATCGCTCAACTTCAATTTGCAAGTCCCGGTACTTTGTAATTTTTTCTTGCTGCTTATCTTCAATCCGTGCATCACCAGGTATTGCAATGTCAATGAACCATACTTTTTTCTTTTCAACTATTGTTATGTTAGGTGTGTTGGGGACCAAGTGCCTGTCAGTCTGAATCCTAAAGTCCCTATTATTATTATTATTATTATTATTATTATTATTATTATTATTATTATTTACTATTTAATAATATTTACTATTATTATTTCAATCTATCCAAAATGCGTGTTTTGTATTTGAGCCCAGAATTGAGCCCAAAGTCATGCATTCCGACCCACCCACCCCCCGCCCCGTGCCAGAATCGGCGTGGAAAAATAAGCCAACGTTTTGCTCCAAAGGAAACCCGTGAGGGGATTCCTTCTATGTGTGAACCTTCAGGTTTCACGGTGGGACGGGCGCGTTCTTGCAACTGTGACGAAGCCCCTTTGCAGAACCACGCAGCGGTATCGAGCATTCGTGCCTCACAGCCCAGGCGATTGAAGGGGGCACGCCTTATCTTAGCCAACTTCCCCAGATGGCCCGTAATCCTAGCAATGTTTTATTATGAACATCAGCCACAGTGGTAGTAATTTTTTCTCCTCTTAAAAGAGGCCGAGTAGAACAGAAGCTAACTTAGCCCGGCTTTCATTCATACCAGCCTTTGGGACAAGCTCCCTCGATAAGCTTCGAAAAGAGGAAACGCCGCCACTCACATCGCCTATTTTTTCGGAGAAACGAGGTCCCGTTCTCCTCACAAAGGTGCGCGGGGAAATGCATTTGCTACCTTCCTTCAACCTGGCCTCTCCCTTTTATACCCTTCCATTACATCCTAAATACAAACATACAAATCCATTTTATACACAGGCTTGGAACTCGCTGCCAAAGAGGCTTCTGAATGAGTGCCCAACAAAATAAGGAACGCATCGAGAAGGAAAGCAAACCCCGATGCTATGCTTGAAGAACTGCTAAGGAAGCACTGGCGTGTATACATTTCCCAAATAAGCAGCTCAGGCTGACTTTCAAACTGGTCCAAATCCCTACTCAACGGCAATCTTTAAGCCATTTCTAATTTCCCAGCCAAAACCTTGCTTCTAGGGATTGTCAAGAGGCCAAAAAGAAAACAGAGCGTGGAGGAGGAAGGCCACGGATGCTCTTTCTAGCTCTTTGGAGAAGGCCAGAATTAAAATGTTATAAATAAATGTACGTCAGTGTTATCTGACAATTGGAAGGGGGGGGGGAGAGAGATGTCTGTAATACACAAGATGGCATCTTCTTTAGCTGACAGAGACCTTGCCGCTTTTCAGTAATGATGAGTGGCGTCTTCTCTGAGCACTCAGGGGTGTGAGGGGGGGAAAGCGCCAAGCGAATGTGATCAGGGATCCCTGGCACCAATTATGGCTTTGCTGTGTGCGATGCAGAGTCAAGAAAGCCACGGTCTGTAGCTCGGGAGCTGGAAATTTGTTCTGCCTGCAGAAGATCTCCTTTGGTCCATGAGGATCAAATCACTGGAAAGCCGTATCCTCTCCTCCTAGTGGGAGCAAGAACAGGGAGTTTTCCTTCCGTGGAGAAGCTCCATCTGTTGGAAGGAGGAACGTTGAAGCCAATGTTTCTCAACCTTGACAAGCTGGGGATGGGTGGACATCAACTCCCAGAAGCCTATAAAAGTTGAGGTTCCAACCCTACTATTCTATGTTTTAAGGAACCAGTGAGTAGGAGAGGAAATGATCAATGCCAGCCATATGGGTTGTCCACCACCCCCTGAACTTCCTTTTCCAGGTGTCTCTTTCCAGGTGTCTCCCTGTCCAAAAATTGTAGTAATCCTGCTCAATGCAAGATTCCAGATTCAACCACAATCAGAATACCAAATGTTACTTGCCATTATCTAACGAAGTCACTCTCCCTTCCCTGGTTAATTATGATTAAATGGTTCTTACTGCTACGACGTGTCCTAGCATTTAACCACAATCTGCCTTCATAATACTTTAACCCTAAGCAGTTTATGTCTAACGGTTAAGGCATCAGGTTACGAGCGGGAGACAGTGAGTTCTAGTTCTGCCTTCAGGTAACTTTATTTATTTATTATTTATTTATTAGTTCGTTTTATATGCCGCCCTTCTCCAGAGACTCAGGGCGGCTTACAATGCATTAAGCAATAGCCTTCATACTTTTGCATATACCTGCTTAGTAGGGCTTTTTTGCCCCCCCCCCCCCCGAGCAGTGTTCTATTTTGTACAAAGTCAGCTTATTGCCCCCGGGTCCTCATTTTACCTACTTCGAAAGGATGGAAGGCTGAGTCAACCTTGAGCCCGGTGAGAATTGAACTCGCAGTAATTGCAGGCAGCTGGCAGCTAAGTACTACTTTAACAGTAGTTTAGTCCGCTGCGCCACCAAGGCCCCTTTGGGCCAATCACTACCCTATTTCTCCAAAAATGAGACGCAACCGGAAAATAAGCCCTAGCACGATTTTTCAGGATGCTCATAATATAAACCCTACCCCAAAAATAAGCCCCAGTTAAGATCATCAGATGCAATTCGTACCGTATTTCCCTGAAAAGAAGACCTAACCAGAAAATAAGCCCTAATGCAACTTTTGGAGCAAAAAATAATATAAAACCCGGTCTTATTTTCAGGAAAACACAGTAGGAGAATGTAAGTTCTAGTCCTGCCTTAGGCATGAAAGACAGCTGGGTGACTTTGGGATAATCACCAGGAGACTGTGAGTTCTAGTCCCACCTAAATCATGAAAGCCAACTTGGTGTCTTTGAGCTAATCACCAGGACGCTGTGAATTCTAGTCCCGCCTTCGGCATGAAAGCCAGATGGGTGTCTTTGGGCCGATCCCTCTCTCTCAGTCCAACTCGCCTCACAGGGTTGTTTTTGTGTGGAAAATAGGAGGAAGAAGGTGTGTGGGATCTGTCGAGTTGTTTGCAAACAATAATGTAGGTGGGATTCAAATAAATGAAATACGCTGAAACCCATAATTCTGTGCGCTGCGTTCTGGAAGTACAAGAGGTCTTGCTGGTGTTCCTACAAGAAATGGCAGGACAGACGTTCTTAGGTGCTCTTTGCTTAATCAATGTCACAAACAAGCCAAGATTTCACAGGCAAAATTCTTGACTGGCACCGCATTTGTCTACACTGGCATGGGGGGGGGGGATCCATTTTAATTCTGAAGCCACCACTCTGTATTTGCCCTACAAATGGACTAATCCGGTTTCCCGGTTTGCCCATATCCAATTTCTAACGCTAGAATTTTATGAAATTATTTATGGATTTTAATTAGTTCTTGCTTTAAGAAATGAACCTGCTCCAGGGTATGTCAAATCCATTTCATAGCAAGGATACGAGCCATTCAGTATTTCAAAAGTGACAACTACAGCTTTCTGCAAGCTTGAGGTTTTGTTTTATGTTATTTTATTTTTTTTCCTGCTGCAACAATTCCAAAATCTCCCTTCTGCTCAGCTGTCTCTGCTCAGAGCTGCCTTGAAACAATCCTGAGAACTTACTATGAAAGCCAAAGGCAGATTGTTTAATGTAGACAGAAAGCATCGTTGTCCTGTGCCAGGAACCAGTTTTACTAGCTAAGATGGCGAGGAAGCGATGTGGGGCAGCAGAAGAACTGGTGAAATGCAAGCTGGACCTAAGGACCATTTCTCTTAAACCTTTGCTTGAGAAAAGGATCAGGCCACAGAAGAATCTGCACGTTGCTCCACATAATTTGGATCTCTTAGTTAGTTTTAAAAAAAAAAGGCAATGTTTTTACGTTTGCTTTGCTTTCTCTTGCCTCACGCCTTTAATTGCTTTGGCAAACTCCTTCTGATTTCTTTTCTCAGCTTTGCATAAACGCCACCGCTTACCCTCAAAATATGTTGGCGGGGAATGTAAGCAGGATGCAAAAAAACGTAATAATTTAATGTGTGTGCGTGTGTGCGTGTGTTTGTCTGGAGAGAGAGAATAAAAAATTTGGATGGATGGATGGATAGATAGATAGATAGATAGATAGATAGATAGATAGATAGATAGATACCTTGTTTTCCCCAAAATAAGACATCCCCTGATAATAAGCCCATTTGGATTTTTGAGCACATGGCAAAAAGTCCAACATTTATTTCAGGGATCAAAAAAAATATAAGAAAGGATATTATTTTCAGGGAAATATGGTAGACAGACAGACAGACAGACAGACAGACAAATAGATACTGTAGGTAGGGAGAGAGAGAAAGAGAGAGAGATAATGGATGGATGGTAGGTAGGTAGGTAGGTAAGTAGGTAGGAAGGCAGGCAGGCAGGCAGGGACAGACAGACATGATCGACAGTTATAATATATATAAAATGAAACATATGCTTAGGGATGGATGGACGGACATATAACTATTAAATATAAATATAGATTTTGAGTTCCTCTTTGAAGGAGATGGGCAGTTCAGAAATCTGAAATATAAACAGATATACATATAGATATAGCTGTAGATATATAGATAGAGGTGCAGGGACATATATAGGTATGTAGATATAATATAGCATTTATATAGCTGTCCTTCTTTCTCTCGACAGCACCCAATCAGAAAGTAAAAGACATATAAAATTATATTAAAACTATAAAATTCAACAGAATTCAAACATCAAAAACTACAAAAACCTGGCGCCAAATCCTGGTGAAATGCAACTAGAAACAAAGAGAAGCAAAGCACAAATACAACTACAGGATACATCCTTGCAGTATTATTTTTCATTTGTTTAGTTCTCGCTGTTGATACAACTGCCCCGAATCCTGATGCGTTCGGAATAGGATCCAACAAAAACACAATAAAAAAATGCAATCGCATACATAGGATTAAAAATAGTACTGTGAAAAACCATCAGTCGATTGTCCTAAAGATCTGAGAGTCGAAGAGATACTGGAACAAAACTGGCTTGTTCATGAAATGCTGGCAGGATAGGAGCCATCTGCACTTCTGGGGGAGGTGGGGGGCTGTTCCATAAAATTGGGGGCACCACAGAAAAGGCCTGCCATTTGACCCTCATGTCATGTACCTTGTAGGGAGCAGAGATCTGCAAAGAAGACTTATATCCTTTCCATCCTTTCCAAGGTCAGTAAAACGAGGACCCAGATTGTTGGGGGCAATAGGCTGACTCTGTAAACCTCTTTGAAAGGAATGTAAAGCACTGCGAAGTGGTATATAAATCTAAGTGCAATTGCTAAGACGCTGAGCTTGTCGATCGAAAGGTCAGCAGTTCAGCGGTTCAAATCCCTAGTGCCGCGTAACGGGGTGAGCTCCCGTGACTTGTCCCAGCTTCTGCAGACCTAGCAGTTCGAAAGTACGTAAAAAATGCAGGTAGAAAAATAGGGACCAACTTTGGTGGAAAGGTAACAGCGTTCCATGCGCCTTTAGCATTTAGTCATGCCAGCCACATGACCATAGAAACGTCTTCGGGCAGCGCTGGCTCTTCGGCTTTGAAACGGAGATGAGCACTGCCCACTAGAGTCGGGAACGACTAGCACATTTTTTTTTTTAATTTGATTTATATGCCGCCCTTCTCCGGGGACTCAGGGCGGCTTATAATGCGCTAAGCAATAGCCTTCATACTTTTGTATATTTATACAAAGTCAGCTTATTGCCCACACAAACTGGGTCCTCAATTTACCCACCTTAGAAAGGATGGAAGGCCGAGTCAACCTTGAGCCTGGTGAGATTCGAACCTGCAATAATTGCAGGCAGCTGATGTTAATAACAGGGTGCTTTAGACCACTGTACTATCCAAGGCTTGCACATATGTGCAAGGGGAACCTTTACCTTATATTTGAGCAGTGACCTGATCAGACTTTGGGTGAAGAAAGAAAGCAGCTATGAAAATGTCCAGAATTTACTACAGTAGGCTGTAATATACTGTACAGATGTTCACCACACTTACCCTGTTTCTCCGAAAATAAGACATCCCCTGATAATAACCCCAATCGGGCTTTTGAGCGCATCTGCTAAAATAAGCCTTCCTCCCGAAAATAAGCCCTCCGCGAAAATATTTAAACGCAGAGCTGGAAATCAGGTAAGACAGCAAGAGGAGCTCCATCTTGCTCCATGCGCCCCAAAATAATATGACCTCCCCGAAAATAAGGCCAAGTGCTTATTTCGGCGTTCAAAAAATATAAGACAGGGTCTTATTTTTGGGGAAACACGGTACTACAATATAGGTCAACCCTGTTTTCAAGGCCAGTTCTGGGTATCTTCCAGAAGAAACATTGCATTGATTGTTAGCTTCAAGCAACAAGCCAACTTGGGATGGTCAGATCCCATCAACCCCTTCAAACCACACATTGCAAGTTCTTAAAAAAAACAGTCTACCCATGTTTGTTCTCCTTCTTGGTGGCCTCCATAAATGTTGGAGGTAGGTTCCAGGCAAACCTTTGTTCAGAGATTTCTGAAGCAGAAAAAGGACGACAAACTAGAAATTCACCCTGTCAGAATTCTTTCAATGTTCTGGCCTCTGGTAAAAAGCAGAATGACTGTAAATGGGGAAGGGGGAAACCTAAGAGAACCTGATTGTTAGCAAAGGCAATTGAGTTGGGAGTCATCATGAGATATAGGCATTGGCATTGTACCTGGTGCTAACCCAGAACGTCCGCGAAAGAAACTGGGAAATTTAAATTATTCAGCCAACAATCTCAAATCCTTTTACATTTCAGAAAAGGGTATTCCAATATTCAGCCTAAGTATTTCAGGACAAACCGTTTCAGAAGCCAGGATTTTAAATGTTGTCCTGGGGTAGGACTTCACAACATGTGTGATTTTGGAGGTCCTGTAGACTTAATCGGTTTTTTATTTCTCGGTCTTTATTTTCAGTACTCCCGTGCATTTTCCACAAAGCTACAATCTAATAATTTTAAACCTGCCTTCTTTCCAAGAACAACATTTCCTTCCTATGCTGTATGGCTGCATTCATGCAATGTGTTTAATCCGCTTTTAAGGCATTCGCCTATTTTCAAAACCATAACCTAAGCATAAGGCTTGGTCTATACCCCACCAAGCCACCCCAAAATCCCACACCAAACCAAGGTTAAAATTAATCCAGCCTGAGATATGTGAATGCAACTTCTAGATTTTTAATTTAACCAGATTAAGAGTATGGCGCCATGAGCCCCTTAGACATAAACAGCTGTAAAGCAAAAAAAAAAAAAACCCAAAAACCAAAAACCAAATTGTGACAGCATCACCGGATCAAAGATTTCCCACCTTCCAATACCCAACGGAGAGAAAAAAAATCCTTAAATCCTTAACTGTATTGCAAACATTTAAAAATAAAAATAACTCAAATAATATGCATTAACGCTTGGATAAGTGTTCACCTCTGGCGCTAATAAGCACTATCTTAAATGTGCCCACTCAAAATTAAGTCCTACTTCAATGTAACCATGGCACAGCAAGGATTATATACAGAGATACTATTTGCAATAGTGTGACCATTAATTTAAATGAGAAATAAAATTTTTTGCAGCCACTTGGTGAATAAAACTAGACGGTTTAGGCAGCAAAACTGGGGACTCTTCAAATCTGCACCCCATTTTGCCAGGACAAGTCCAATAGGGATTCACCGTAGCACCATGTATGGCCACTACCCTTGGCTTGCCAGAAGGAGAAAAAAAATTGGTTAACTTTAAACCATTTTTGCAACCTTTCTCTAAATCGCTTGAGATTCCCAGGGAAATTGTGACCCCCAGTTTGGACATTTTGTTAGTACAAAATTAAGGAGATAAAACACCAAAGTCAGAACGAGCAATGACCACTCATTTTTGGTTGTGTGTTCATTTGGAATTTGGGAACTGAGATGACCTGGAAATTTGGATTTGTTTAGGGCCCCTAAAAATGAAATTTCAAGGGAATTGGGGAAGGGAATTGGGGGGGGGGGTGCGCTAAGCAAATCTGAGCCATTTTTCTTTCTTGACAGCCAATATGGTTGGGTTAAGTCAGAAATAAAAGAGGGGAGAAAAATATCTTATCCCCAAGCTATAATTCAAGAATGAACCGGTGACACCACCAGCAACTCTAAATGGCTAAAGACATAGATGACTGTTTGCAGATGGATGCAGAAATGAGCAGAAGAAAATAAAAATGGGTCTGGCACCATGAACTCTACAATTTGAAGTCATATAACAGAGGAAAAAAACCGGATGGGAGGAATTAGTTGCATCGGTGTTATTGTGAAAGATTACTATGGAGTCCTCTAAAATCAGGAATGACCCGAAATATGAACAATTTATCATATTATAGGGGTTAGGGGATCATACTTAAAACAAGGAAATCACACACACACACACACAATATTGCTATTTATAAACTTTCTTCTTTCCATTTGAACCTCTTTGCAAACCTCAGCCTTTTCGCAAAACCTTTGGCGTTAATCCATCGTCCTTATCCTACCTACTTCAAATGAACTTTGTAGAGGTAGAGGTAATTACTTTATACCTAATGTTCCTCTTTATTTTATTTTCCCCCCTTTCTGGTCAGTAAATTTTACCCATTGTAAAATAGCCAGTAATGTGTACCCTCTTCCAATTCTCTCTATTTTTCATTCTCTGTTTTTCTCTCCTTTACACAGACAAAATGTAAATCATAAGCTCGGGGAATCATCTTTTCAGCTGTTATTATTCTCATGTGTCATTTTTACTGATCAAACATTAAAAAAAGATGAGCAGACACTCAAATGTACATATACACATACATGTGTGTGTGTATGTGTGTGTGTGTGATTTCCTTGTTTTAAGTATGATATATATATATATATATACACGTGTGTGTGCATAATTTGTGAGTATGTATATGCTTGTGTGTGTATATATACGTGTGTGCAACATATGTATACATATGTGTATGTATAGGTATGTATAATATATGCTTAGTATGTGTAGGTATGTGTATATGCATATATGTATGTTTGCAATACATGTATATATGTGTATGTAATATAGTGTATGTGTCTATATATTACATATAAGTCTGCATGTGTACATATGTATTATACATAATACATGCATATATATATATATATATATATATATATATATATATATACACACATATAGTTACAGGATGTTTATATGCGATAAACATCAGCTTTAAATAGCATGGTTTTGTTGATTAGACACACAGCATCTTGATCTAAGAAAATATTCAATGTGACTATCAAAATAAAAGACAAAACACCATGTGTATGTGCATTTGGGTGAACAGTCACACACCCACAAAAAATAGACATATGTATAATACAAATACACATTGATGACTTTTTTTTGTACTTCTGTAAAGTATGTTCCACTGAAATACACGTCTATGGGGATACATATCTTCGTATTTCCTTCAGCTGTACAGCTACTGTTATATAATGATTTCTCGTAATTAGGACAAAAGCACCGAAGGAGGGAAACAGAGACACTAACGCAAGAAAGACACATGGGTTGGTTAAACCATCAAGGCAGATAAGACTTCTAACCTAAATATATGTCTTCGTATGTCACCGAAATCATGGCGTTTTCTTTTTTTAAAAAAAAAGACAACACACTGAGACAGTCCATTAGGTGTTCGCACACGCCTACACGCTAAAACCAAGATGGTGGTGCAAAACCGAAGGCCAAAACCGTGCTACTATTTAGAACCGGAGGGTTGACGAGACGGCCCTCATTTGCACCCCAAACCTTCAACCCCAAGACTCAAACCAATGAGACGAGAGGAGAAGGCGAGTATAGCCCAACGGCAGCCCGACCGACCCCACCTTTCGCTTAGAATTCAGCACACAAGACAGCCAAATATATAACCTGTGGGGAAACACAATTGTGTCCCCCAGAGAGAGAAATTGGACCTTGTTTGCATCTGCTGTTTATTAACCGCCCGGCTGAGACAGTTCAAAGAACCAATAAAGAGGATTTAACGGTTTGGGAGAATGGACAGGCCAACTAGATATTTGAAAGGAAGGCCGGGTGGGGAGGGGGGAAGGCATTTTAAAATAATACGTGGTGGTTTTTTTTTAAAGGGGGCATAACAGCATTTGAGAAACTCAGCCCCGATTCGGGGGGTGGGGGGAGGATCAGAGAGATTTATTATTTTTTTCCCTACCAGTGATAGCCAGTAGAAAGGTTTGATTTAAATTGGATCTGGGGTGATCAAGAGCGAAAATTTAAGCATGGGTTGAGAATAAATAGACCCACTTCAAGTTAAGAGGACGCTGGGCAGGGAAATTACAGATTCCCTGCCCTGAAAAGGGGCACGGAACCCCTTTCCAAAAATGAATGGAAAAGAGGGATGAAATGTGGCAAGGAATTAATGTTAAAATATGTGCAAAAGCCGGTCAACACACCCTCCAAAAATAAGTCCTCCCTGAATAATCCTGCAAAGGCTCCTATGATTTATAGTCAAGGGTATACTGGGAAAATAAGCTGAGATGCCTTTCTCATTAGAAAACAAACAACAGCTTGTAACTGAGTGGCCACCATACATTCCTCCTTCATGTCTTTATACTGGAAGTTCTGTCTAGAAAACAACCCAACCTTGAAGATCCAGCTTCTTTAAAAGCCGTGATGGAATTTACCATGTCCTAATCAGGTGTCCTTCCATAAATTGTGTTGAGGTTTTTTTCGGGGGGGGGGGGGGGACCAAATAGCCAAAGAATGTGGTTCATCCTACTTATCTTAACTGACATCCGCTTTGGGAATTATAGTCACAAGAAGCAGGACATATTCCTGAAGGAAGGTGGTTAAAGACAAAGCTTTTCCAGAACGATAGTTTAATTTAGGACCAACCCTAATTGGTTGCCTCTGAAAGCTATTCTGGTTATTTTTTTTAACTCACTGTTTGTTATTGATGAGGATGACTATTAGATTTATGCCATGGAGATTTTCGTATCTTCACCATGGAGATAGATAGATAGATATAAAATGGGTAAGCAAACACTTTTAATCAATCATTTTATTTAATTAATAAGGAGAGATAGGGAAAAGAGAGAGAGAAAAAATCCACCTCTTAGAAAAGAGAATAAAGATGGTGGAAGAATTGGAATGACACCAGGTGGACTGTGGGTCATTATCTCAATTTGCTGTAAAAAAAAAATTGGCTTTTTATAGCAACCACATCGGAAGGGAGGTATTTGCTGCGTTTTTAAGATGGGTGGCCACACAAACCTTTTAAATAAATAAAAGAAATAAAAGAAACGAGGGTGTCACTCTTCCAGAACAGGAAGAATAAGGAGGTGTTTTCAGTTAAACTGAATTTTTCTGCTGTGCCCTCTTATTTTGCCTGTGTTCTTCAGAAGAAGAATTGTTTTATCGTTAATGGTGGAGAAATCAGGGACTGCCAATCCTGATTTCAGCCAAACGAAAAAATTATGGAGGGGGGAAAAATCACCTCTTTCTATTTTTCTTTTCATGCCTTCTTGCCCATTTCATTCTTAGTCTGCTTGCCTATTTCAGAACAACTGAAGACCATCATAGATCTTCAGAAGGATGAAGCCACCATCACAAGAAAGGGCTGGATGAAGTACCCCAAATATTTAGCAGAGTCAGTGGGGAAAAAAGCACAAATTGCCACATTCACATTTTTTTTTACTTACTAAAGACATTGTCAATATTAAGTGGGGTAGAAAATTCAGCAAGAAAAATTCATGATGAACCTCAAGAAGGTAAGAGATAAATAGGCAGAAGCTCAAAAACTGAACCAGCTCAAACTCTAACGCTTAATTATTAGCAACTTCACTCAAATGGGGTCTCTTAAGAACTGCCTTAAGAACTGAACCTTTTTCCAAGAATGCCAGACTGAAAGGTTAACCATCTTTTCTCCAGATAAGATGGACCTTGAAGTCTACATGGGCTTATTGTTAATTATGCTCTAAGTTGCTGTTGCTTCCTTCCCATCCTTAAGAGCTTTCTTTTATAGTGGTTCACCATCAAAGATCCTTCTAACTTCAGTTTCCTTCTAATGCATTCATCTTTTGTGTTTGTGAGATACCACAATGGAAATTACAGGTACTTTGAGAAGAAGGCTCTCTCTCCCTTATTGCTAAAATGTAGTAGCCCAAAATGTAGTACCTAGCATCCGATTCCTTCTGAAATTAGGAAGCTTCATGGAACCACCGAAAACCAATCCTAAGAATTTATTTAGATCAGCAGATGAATCTTTTAACACCCTTCTCTTAGGGAATATGATCTAACCCACTGCCCAGTGGTCGTCTCCAGAAATATTCACAAGAGTGCAAACTGATTTCCCGTAATTCTACAAATTTGCTGAGAATTTCGAGTCATTTATGTTTGGGGAGGAAGGGACTGTGAGAAGGAGAGAGGGAGGGAGAGAGAGAGAGAGAGAAAGAGAGAGAATTGAAACAACAGTCCTGAATGGGCACATCAGTGAAAGCTCTTTGGGAAGAAATAATAACAACAATTGAACAAGAGAAACATTTGTGTGGCTAAATACAGGCCAGGAGGGCAAAGGAAAATAAAATAATGGGATGGATCTGCGTTGCCAATTGAGAGAGAAAATAGCCAACCATTTACCCATCTATTTTTTTCCCCACTTTTTCCTTCTGCAGATAGATAGATAGATAGATAGCTATGTAGTGGTCTCCTTGGGAATTCATCTGGTAGCAAGGAAACTGTCATTCTAGAATTACACTAAAACTGCCCATTACACTGTGGCAGGTGGCGTGAACAACAATGACAAATCTTTATCTCTGATACTTTGGAAATGATTTCTCTGGTCACACCATCACAAAGAACAGAAATGTGCTTGGGTTTCTAACAGCTTCTCAGCTCTTGCTCGGAATGGGGACATCTTGACTCCGAAGTCCATCCAGCTCCCAGAAACAAACCCCCACCACCGCCCCTCCAAAATCACAGGGGTTACCTACACCGAATTATAGGTCATCACCCAATCTTTCCGGGCACTTGGGTTTGGCATCTATCCACACTCAACCCAAAGTCGTTTGAACCCTTTGGCAATTTTACAATCAGAAGACAGGCCAACCTCTTGACCCAAATGATTACCAGTTAAGGAATCCTTCTGCAAAGCTCCAGAGTAAAGAAAGAAACTCGGCACAGCGTTGCCAACTAAACAAAACACACACCTATTTGCAAAATACATCGGACATTTCAAATCGAATGCCGCTTCGGTACAAAGGGATATTCCTAAATTGACTAAAACAAAGGTGGTGGCAGGAGAAAAGCCAGAGGGAAGCTATCCTTAAAGATCTTCTTGGTCATCTGTGAAGTTTGGTGCTCCAAAGTGGACAACCATCCTCATTCTTCTTTGTGAACCTCAAGTTGGCCCATTGGGACTCGCAAGTTGAATTCTGCTCAACACGCAAAACCTATCTCAAGCTGTTTTTCCTTGCTGGAAATGTAACATGGCGGCCGTTTTGCTGGGATGACAGCAGCTTTCTACGATGCCTAGTTGTTGGTTTGTTTTTTTTAATTCAACCTCAGCTTGGTTTGAGGAATTTCAGATTAAAAATACCACTCCACCACCGCCCCGCCCCCACCCCAAATATACACAGACACACACACATATCATTTAAACACACACGGGACTCTCCACCCTTGTCTAACGCCTAACCTTTCCCACCCGCCGGTATTTCAATCAACAGCCTACACAGAGACATATTTAATAAACATCTCTCAATGTTCTCCAGACCCGTGGCCACCACATAAAACACGCTGACGGGTCGGTGATATCAAGCATGCCTGCGGGTGATCAAAAATTACATTCAGAATGGGCGAAGTTCCCGGTGTCTCAATTTACAATTGATTTTTAATTTAGACACAATTATCAAGGAAGGCATCCCCTTTACTCAGACAAGGAGGCAAATGTGCCACAAGATGGAAACGGTGGCTTTCAGAGGGGAATAATGAAATGGGAAAAGGGAGAAAGAGAGCTACAGAGGAAGGGAAATTATAGACGTGAAAGGTTTTGTGGGATTTTTACATCTTCGGGTCTTCCTCAGCCTTCCATGAGGGGGGGAAAAGGTATATTATCTTGACTTCATCTCTTGAGCTTCCTAATTTCCACTGTAGTCAGGACTTTGTTGTGGATTTATACAGAAATCTAGAATTTCATACCAAGGTGCTTTCATCTTATCGAGGGTCTTCTTTTCCTACTAGTGAACCATAAACCATTATTTTTCAGCTGCTCAAGCTATCTTGGTCAGTTATGGATATTATTCAAAACTGAGGGGGGAAAAACTTTCTTTTTTTTTCTTAAGCGTTGAGCAAGATCTACTTTGAAATTCTTATTTTCCAAGTTTTTTTAGGCAATGATTCTCTAAATCGATTTTAGGAAATGATTCTCTAAACCTTTTGCCACTCGAAAGGGTAGGAAGCTCACCCAACACTGTCCTAGCAATACAAACTCTTACCCACTTAAGTTTCAACACAATTGACACACTTTCCACAAATTTGGCACCATGAAATGTGAAAGAACTGCTAGCTGGATTTTGTTATTGTGATCAGTCGGAATCAAAATCGGCCTCTTTGCAACCCCATCCCTGCAAAACTATTTTTGCACATCTGATTTTCTTTGGTTTTAGGGGTTAGGTTTTTACCTGCGGACTCTAACAATATGAAAATAAACTAGGAAGTTGGGTTTGTTTCCATAGGCAAATTCACGGAAAAATAACACAGCCACACTCTGCATTATTATTAGGATAATTCACCAGCATTCGCTCGAAGTATGTATAAAGTACTGGTAGGATGATGAAAAAAAAATATTAATTTAATTCTAGTGGGTCTGCATTAGACACATTTTTTTCTTTAATTTATAAGAGTTTGTAACCTTTTCCAGTTTTTTTGTGGGGGGGGGGGGCGGGGGAACAGAACAGTGACTCCAAATATTTCACATTTCTTCTAAGCTACATTCTGGACCTTTTTCAGAGATTCCCACCAAGAGGCCCCACTAATTTTTACAAAGCCAAGAATCAGGAAGTAGATAATCATAATTATCAATGATGTAAGAAATGGGAGGGAGGGGCCAGACCCAAAAATAAACCCTGGAAAACCCAGTGGCCATAAAATATCTTCCACATCACACAAAGAAAGCCACACAAACAGTGAGAAAATAAGGACTGCGTTTTTTAAGGCAAGGTTCAATGAAGGTCAGTGGCCCACCGGCTTTTTTTAAAAAATAAAATAAAAATCAGCCCAAATCAGGCAAATTCATCTCTTGGGATTTTGAGGTGGGGGGGGAGTGGAAATAGCAATGCAAACGGGGGGGAAAAGAGGGAAGAAATGAAAGAGGCTAATAGTAGTAAACAAATGGAGTAAAACAAATGGAGAATTCATCCGTGAGAAAAAATAATCCATGTGACTCACATAGGTTGGTCTCAACCACCCTATACCCCCAAGTAGAAAAGATTAAATTATCCCCAGTTCTTCAGATGGCTAAACTATGATGGCAAAGTCCATCAAAGTTGGTCCCAGAAGAAAGCAAGTGCCAAGAGAATATGATGGTCCCCAGAGATACTTCCCTCAAATCTCAGCCATAATCTCCAAGATGGCCTCTAAACTTCTCCTCTATGTCCTTACAGTATGTAGGTCTGCCTTGAAATCAGCCCCCAGTTTCCTTCAAACCCAAAACATTTGGTTGGAGAATGAAGCTCTTTATTCTTCAGGGCAGGAAGTGGGCAGAGAGAAGAGATAAAGACTCTGAGTTGCAAACAAACCAAGAATACCCTTCCATTAAGAGCGCCGCAAATCTGCAGGTTGGGGCATTCGTGTCCAATGGGGAGATTTTTATTGTTTGTTTTTTTTTCATTTCTTGGTGAAAAGTAGCTGCCAACGAACAATTCAGACTCCCAAGTTTCTGTCTGTTGTGGGCCTTTCCATAATCGGATGACACCCCAGTCCATTTCTGCACGCATTAACACAGCCCTGACACATCAGCAGGTAGCTAAGAGGCGCTGAAAACAAGTGTCACAACACAACTTGTGCCAAGAGACACAAAACCCTCAACCGTAGCCAAGGCACTCACCAAATAAAAAAACCTGCAGGCATAATTTTACCGTTGTTCCCTAAAAGTATCCCATGGACTGCTAATTTTGTGGGGATTTTTTTTTTTAGCTTTTGCTCTAAATAAATGAATATTGTATTGGGAAACTAGTCTTTTTGTCTGGATAAAGAAGAAACTTCTCCTTGTTCCCTTTTTTTTAATAGTTGGGCTCAAATTGCAAAAAAGAACGAAAAAAAGGAAATTTCAGAGTTAAAAGAGAAAATGATGGACCCATGCAAGATTCAAAAGCGATGCACCATTTATGAAATACGAAAACACAATGTATGAAATACTAAATGGGGGGGGGGGATGGGAAAGTTAATGCTAGCTTCTCCTTCAACGGAGGCTGAATAAGAATCACTTTTTCCGAAAGGTTTTTTTTTTTTAAATATTTTTGGGAGGGTGGGCTTGGCATTTGCTAAGATTAAAGGAAGAAGAAGCTGTTATTTTGGGGTTAAGATCCTGTCCATTATGAGCAATCAAAAATTTGGCTGTCATCCAACAGCCTGTTTCAGCTACTTCAGAAAGCTGTTATAAGCCCTCAGTGAGGGGGGGAAAAAGTCACTTCTGAATGCTTAGCCCTACTTTGGACCTAGGAATAGTAAGAGGACTCATTTAAACACGGTTTGCGTTCACATTACAAGCTGGCAGACCACTATAGACTGGCATGGACAAGGGTGGCACAAATAGACCCCACATTCTAGGAACTTTGGGTTTACCTGACCATTATACCCCAACCAGTGTGCCAATTAGGGCTCTTTATATCATAAGTGGAGAGAAGCAATCTAAGCCCACCCAAAAAAATATAATTAACTACCGTGCCCTTCACCAAAAATCTGTTGGTCACCATCTTTGGGTGAGCTTCTAACAGTTGCCAGCCTGATTCTCCAAAGATTGTTCAATTGTAGGAACCGTCACATTTAGAACAATCCTACAGGAACATTAAGGCAACTGTCCCCCTCCCCTGGTCCCCCATATAAATTGGAAATATAAAACTTTCCCCTTCAAGCTGCGGGGGGGAAAAAATAATAAGGTCTGCCTATTTGGTCCAGCAAGTTTAAAAAAAAAGAAGAAGAAGAAGAACGAAAGAAAACCATATTTCCATCCAAAGTGGTTAAGGAGACCGAGAAAGAGAGAGAGGCACAGTAGAAAACTGTTTTAATTTGACAAGATCGAGACCTTAAGTGACATATAATTGATTTTACAGTCTGCACCGCTTCAGAAAATTGTTCTCCTTGGCTGCACAGTCTTATGACTTCCTAGAACTGACTTCTGGATGACTGATTTAAATATTTCTTATTTTCAACAAGGTGCCAAAATGTAGGACAGCTGCTTGTCTGTGACTGTGTGTGTGTGTATGTTCGGATGTGTTTGTGTGTCCATACCCCCCCCCCAAATGTTCAATTATTTGGGGGACTTAAAGCATGGGGAAGAGATGGGAGACAGAGGACACCCCAGTGAAATTTATCCAAGTTAGCCTAAAACTAGCGAAGGGATGTGAAATTTAAGCAAACCTAGCATTCTTGGCCTCCAGAGAATTTGTTAAGGGAAAGACGACCTGACCCAATTTTTTGCTAAAAAAAATAAATAAATCCAGGAATAAACATTCACCATAATGCCACCCTCCTCCCCAACGATGACTAAGCAAATATCAATTTGCAAAAAAGAGACCAAAAGTGTTTTATGCAAGGTATTCTTCCAGCCCTTGGCAGAAAGAAAACTATTTGCAATCACATTACAAATTTTAGGAAGATGGGGATTGCCTGATCTGAACTTCCAGACAAACCCAGATATGACACCAGAGAACGCAGCAGCTGAGCTAGAAAGAAACCAAAATAGCACCTTCTCTGCCAGCCAAAAATTACACACACACTCCCCCCCCAAAATGATCATCATTTAAAAAAAAAAAACCAAACAGGTCACTTCCCAAGAGTTTTGTAGGTTAATCTTCCTCACGCCAGACAGGATAAAACTCCAACTTTCAAACTCCACTTCTCTGCACACAGCTTGTACAAGTGATCCAAGCCACAGTGTGGGAAGCATTTTTTTTCCAAACAAAATAATAATAATAATAATAATAATAATAATAATAATAATAGGGTTGATAGTTTGGAAGAAGCAATTTTTCCCCCCCTGAACTGAGCTGGAAATATTTCCTTCAGCGGTCTCTTTGCTGCAATTTTTCTAGTTAATGTCTTTTGCAAAAGGGGGTTGGTTGGGGGTGGAGGGGGGATGCCAGAGACAAGATTGCATATCTCCATTTCAGGCATCCCAAGTGGGAAAAACTTTTCTTCTTCCTTCCACTTTGTCCAACGTTCCCCCACCCCAAAAATAAAATCTACAGGGAAAGTCCAAGGACGCCCCCCCCTTCCAATTCCCCAACCTCTTCTCTCCCAGACCCCCATCCCGTTCAAACTCAAGTGAGGACAGACAAAAAAGCTTTTTTTTCTTTTTTTTACCCCCAAGCTCGGCTCGCTCCCCTTTTTTCCCCCCACTTACCTAGGATTGGTTTTGTTCCAGTACACCGCATAGCGATCCGAGATAACTTTGCTCCCATCCTCCGTCCAGACACAAACCCCAATAAGGGCGACTACCAGCGCTGCTACCTCTGAAACTTGCATTTTACTTGATTGGCGCTCGGTTTAACCTCCTCCTTTCTTCCCCCTTTTTTTTTTTGCTGGGAGATTTTTTCTTTCTTTCTTTCCTTTCTCGCCTGCTTTTTTTTCTTCTTCTTTTCTTTTCTTTTGCAGCGCTTTGATGCTTTTAAGAAGAAGGACCCCAGCTCATTTCTCCTTTTTTATTTTGGCATGTTTCTTAAAATGTCTGGGGGTGGGTGGGAGAGGTCATCTTCCCTTTAATCGTCTCTGTCTGGCTTGGTCTCTCTCTCTCTCTCTCTCTCTCGACCCCCCTCCCGCCCCCCTTTGCAGGATGCCAACTTCTTTTTTTTTCTTTCTTTTTTTTTTGAAGGAGGGGGGAAAAAAACCCTGGGATTCCTTAATTTATTGCACGGAGATGGAGCAGGTTCTGGGTATCTTTGCAGTTCTTAAGATCTTAGGAACGAAGAGATGCAGCATCCTACCGTCCATCCAGATTTCTGCAAAGCGATCTAGTGTGTCGGGATCACAAGCTTTTGAATGGGGGGGGGGGGAAGTCTGTTTTCTACAGGAACAGATGGCTGCAAGTCGTTTTGCTCTTTTTTTTTCCTTTTTCTTTCTTTCTTTTTTTTTCTCCCTCTCCTATAAAGGAGCGCTCTGCAAACTTCCTTCTCCTCCCGCTTCCCCTCTCAAAACTCTTTGCAGGCGTGCAACTGTCCCCGCCAGAAGGACCTTCATCCACCAGACCGAGAGGTTTAAATGTTCAAAAGGAAGGGGGGGGGGATTTGCTTCAAAGAGGAGAGGAGCAAAATTCAGAGGAAAAGTGGAAATAAATCACCGGGTTCGGGGAAGAGGAATTCTCTCCCTTCCTCTCTTTAACAGTCTCCCAGCTCTCACCAAGAAGGCAAAAAAACCAAGGCAAGAAAAGCTGTCAAGTCAGCAAAGCAAAAGTCTCAAGAGAAATCACTTCTGGATTCTGCCATGTCTAACCCTGGCAACAGCCACACACACAAAAAAAAAGGAATTAAAACAATTCCTAGTTTTGATTTTTTTTGGGGGGGTGGGGGAGGCAGAATAGCTTTTCAAGAGCCCAAGCGCTTCCTTTTCCAGATGGCAAGCAGGAGTTGCCCAGAAACGGAATTAAATTAGGAATTCTTTTTCCTCTTCCACCACACCTCCTCCTTCTCTTCGCTAAAATCAAATCAATGTACTTTTCTCTTTTTTTTAAAAAAAAAAAGGTTCCAAACATACATACAGTACGGTGTAGTCCGAAATTGTCCAGTTTTAAAGAGCTTTTATTTCTTCTTCTTTTTTTTCTTTTCTTTTCTTTCTTTTTCTTGCTTGGTATCTTCTCCTCTCTCTTTCTTTCTTTCTTTTTTTTTTAAACAGAATCTGTCCCGCCGAGGTTTCTTCCTTTAAAAAACATTAGACAAACAAGATCAATAAAACGGATCCTTTTGAAACCCCCTTTCTGGAGTAACTATTTCATTTCTCTCTCTCTCTCTTCTCTCTCTTTCCTTTCTTCGCTCCCCAGGAAAAAAAAAGAAGAAACTCCCAAGAACGCCCCTCGCTCGGTTCACACAACAGGTTTCTCACTTGCGAGAAAAAGACGCCTCTCCCCCTCTCGCCCCCCTCCCCAAAAAATCTACTTTTCCTGCTTTTTTATATCCCCACTTCTACTTTTCTTTTCTTTTCCTAACAATGCGAGAATCTCCCTTTATATTAAACCGAGAAGAAAGAACAGAGAGGCGCAGCGGCGCAAGCAGCATTGCAAGAGGTGGGGAGGGGGGGGAGGAAGAGAGAAGGAGGGAGGAGGAGGAGGAGGAAAGCAAGGGGGTGTGTATGTGTGTGTGTGTGAGTGAGTGAGTGTGAGAATATACGGAGGGGGAAAAAATGCAAGGTGAGTGCACAGGGGTGCCGATTGCCCCAGACTTTCTTCCTTCCTTCCCTCCTTCCCTTCCTTCCATCCTTCCTCCCTTCCATCCATCCTTCCCTCCCCATTTAAAAATCCCCATTTAAAAAGATTTCCTTTTTTTCCTTCTTCTTTCTTTTAAATTAGGATCAAGCGACCGCAATGCCCATCCTGGTTGGAAAACGCACGCGCTGGGCAACGTGATTTCTGGATTAAAACATGCTCCCCACCTTTTCTTTTTCTTTTTTTTCTTTCCTTTCTCTCTTTTTTTTTTTCTCTCGTTCCGGAATCAAATGGCCAAAAAAAAAAAAAGAAAAAAAGAAAAGAAAGAGAAAAAGAAAAAGAAAAGAGAGAGAGAGAGAGAGAGGCAGACAGAAAGAAAAGGTAGCTAGATCAAGGTTCTCTCTCTTTCTCTCTCTCTCTCTCTTTTTTTTTTTGTGGTCTGTTTAAACCACGCCGGCGATTCCCCCCCCCCTTTTTTTTTGTTTTAAAAGCCTGGCTACTTTATTAAGAGGTCTCCCCTCCGGCTCTCCCGTTCCTGGCGGGGCTTCGCAACGCCGCCGGCTTCCTGGCCACTCGCGCAAAGAGAGACATTGTCGCCACTTGGCCGGGAAGCCTAAAGTAAGCGCGGCGCTTTTCGCCCAACGCCCCCCGCCTCAGCCTTCCGTCGGGGCGGAGCCCACCCGGGCTCAAGGTTGGTTGGCCGGCGAGGGGAGAGCCCCACCTTCCGCCATGTGCGGCTCCTGCCACCGCCGCCGCCGCTGCCGCTGCCGCCGCTCCGGCCTCTTTGGAGTCAATTTCACGTCTCTCGGGGAGGGTCCGGGCGAAGGCTGGGAGAAGAGAGGGAGGAGGAGGAGGAGGAGGAGGGAGGGGGGAAAGCATTAAAACACGCGCCGCTTTTATTTTATTTTATTTTATTTTTATTATTATTATTATTTGGGGGTGGGGGGAAAGGGGGCACTTTGAGGGAAGACCGCCGCCTCCGCTCCTCCTGCTGCTGCTGCAAAAAAGGTAACTCACTCCTGCTTTCTCTGTACTTCGTTTATTTCGTTTATTTGTATCCTGCCTTTACGTTTATTTATTTATTTATTTATTCGTTTTATATATATATACATACATACACACACACACACACAAACGTATATATAATTTATTTAATTCTTTTATTATATATATATATTATATATATATTATATATATATAACAAATAAATAAATAAATTATATATATACACGCACACAACACACACACAAACGTATATATAATTTATTTAATTCTTTTATTATATATATATTATATATATTATATATATATATAAAACAAATAAATAAATTATATATATACAGGCACACAACACACACACAAACGTATATATAATTTATTTAATTCTTTTATTATATATATATATTATATATATTATATATATATAAACAAATAAATAAATTATATATATACACACACAATACACACACAAACGTATATATAATTTATTTATTTAATTCTTTTATTATATATATATTATATATATATAAATAAATAATATATATGTATGCACACACAAACGTATATATAATTTAATTCTTTTATTATATATATATTATTTATTTATTTGTTTGATTCATTTATTTTATATATATATAATTTGTTTATTTGTTTAATTCATTTATTATATATATACAATTTGTTTAATTCATTTATTATATATAATTTATTTGTTTGTTTATTTGTTTAATTCATTTATATATATATAATTCATATGTATAAAATAAATGAATTAAATAAATAAATAAAAGGCTGGATTTATTCGCTACCTTAAATTTTACACACACACACATACATACATATAAACAATAATAATTCAAGGTGGCAAATAAATCCAGCCTCCTGTTTTGCCCACAACAACGACCCTGTGAGGTGGTTTGGGCTGAGAGAGGGAGGGATTGGCTCAAAGTCACTCAGCCGGTTTTCATGGGGGGACTGTAACTCTTTGGAATAGAAATAGAGCTGGAAGGGACCTTGGAGGTCTTCTAGTCCAACACACTAGGATGACTAGGAAGATTAAAGGTTTATCAGACGGAATACGAGCTGGAAGGGACCTTGGAGGTCTTCTAGCCCAGCCCCCTGCTCAAGCTGGAGACCCTATACCATTTCAGACAAGTGGCTGTCCAGTCTCTTCTTAAAAACCTCTAGTGATGGAAGCATTCACAACTTCTGGAGGCAAGTTGTTCCACTGATTAATTGTTCTCACTGTCAGGAAGTTTCTCCTTAGTTCCAGCTTGCTTCTCCCCTAGGTTAGTTTCCACCCATTGCTTCTTACCTTCTGGTGCTTTGGAGAATGGGTTGACTCTCCCTCTTCTTCGTGGCAAGTCCCTCAAATATTGGATCCCTGCTATCATGTCCCCCCTAGTCCTTCTTTTCTCTAGACTAGCCCATACGGTTGCAGGAATTGGGTATGGCCAGTCTAGAGAAAAGAGAGATAGGGGGGACATGATAGCAGTGATCCAATATTTGAGGGGCTGCCACAAAGAAGAGGGCATCAAATTATTCTCCAAAGCACCAGAGGGCGGGACAAGAAACAATGGATGGAAACTAATCAAGGAGAGAAGCAACCTGGAATTAAGGAGAAACTTCCTAACTGGGGGGAGAATTAATTAGTGGAATACCTTTCCTTCAGAGGTTGTAGGTGCTTCATCACCAGAAGTTTTTAAGAAAAGACTGGAGAACCACCTATCTGAAATGGTACCGTGTTTCCCCGAAAATAAGACTGGGTCTTATATTAATTTTTGCTCCAAAAGATGCATTAGGGCTTATTTTCTGGTTAGGTCTTATTTTGCGGGAAAATACAGTATTAAATGCATTCATCTGGCTGACAGTCTTAACTGGGGCTTATTTTGGGGGTAAGGCTTATATTAAGAGCATCCTGAAAAATCATGCCAGGACTTAATTTTCTGGTTGGGTCTTATTTTCGGGGAAAACGGGGTATAGGATATCCTGCTTGAGCAGGGGGTTGGATGAGAAGACCTCCAAGGTCCCTTCCAGCTCTATTCTGATTGGTTGATAGTCTCCGGGCCTTTAATCATCCTAGTTTTTCTTCTCTACGCTTTTTCCAAAGTCTTGACATCTTTCTGGTAATGTGGTGACCAAAACAGGATGCGGCTATTCCAGATGTGGTCTTGTTCTGGTTTTATAAAGCGGTACTAATACTTCACTCCTCGTCTCCTGCTGGCTTATTGTCCCAAAGATTTACAGCTGGATTCCATTTAAACCAGGGGTCTCCAAAACCATGGCAACTTTAAGCCTGGCGGACTTCAACTCCCAGAAATCCCCAGCCAGCTTTGCTGGCTGGGGAATTCTGGGAGTTGAAGTCCTCCAGGCTTAAAGTTGCCAAGGTTGGAGACCCCAGATTTAAACAGCCCGGAATCACTTTCCTCAATGCCCCGCCCCTTTTGATAATTTATCAGTCAGTCATATTTAAGATCCACCCATTTCCTTCACAGGGGAATTGTGCAATAAATATTTAAAAAGTAATATATATATATAGGTTAAAAAGAGGCTAGAAATGTTAAAATTTCTAAAATTTTAAAGCACCCTGTTATTAACATCTATTAACATCTGCTGCTTGCAATTACTGCAAGTTCGAACCCCACCAGGCTCAAGGTTGACTCAGCCTTCCATCCTTTCTAAGGTGGGTAAAATGAGGACCCAGATTGTGGGGGCAATAAGCTGACTTTGTATAAATATACAAAAGTATGAAGGCTATTGCTTAACGCACTGTAAGCCGCCCTGAGTCTCTGGAGAAGGGCGGCATATAAATCAAATAAAATAAATAAATAAATAAATAAATAAATAAATAAATAAAATGAATTAAAAGGCGGGAGGTGGGGCATATTTCCATTTTCTTCGCTTCCTTCCTGTTGGCTGAATGGATGAGATGGGAGAGGATGTTGCTGCCCATAGAAGCAGTCCTAGATTTATAACGAATCATTTAGTGACCATTCAGAGTTACAACGGCACTGAAAAAAGTGACTTATGGCCATTTTTCACACTTATGACCGTTGCAGCATCCCCGTGGTGACGTGATTGATATTCAGATGCTTGATAACTGTTTCATATTTATGATGGGTTGCAGCAGGTTGTTGCATATTTATGACGGGTTGCAGCATCCTGGGGTCACATGTTCCCTTTTTGCAACCTTCCGACAAGCAAAGCCAATGGGGAAGCCAGATTCACTTAACTGTAAGTGTGTTACTAATTTAACAACTGCAGTGATTCGCTTAACAACTGTGGCAAGAAAAGTCGTAAAATGGAGCAAAACTCGCTTAACAAATTTCTCACTTAGCAACATAAATTCTGGGCTCAATGGTGGTTGTAAGTTGAGGACTACCTATACACTCTGGGTGTTAGGAAGAGTTTGATGGTGCAAAGCTTAGGGTTAGGGTCATCTATAAGGCCTGGGTAGATATGCATCACACACACACACACACACACACACACACACACACACACCTCTTTGCCCCCCCCCTCCCGGGAAATCTTACCCCTATAGGAAGATAATCCCCTTGAGTATAGTGGGGTTTATACTCATATACAGTGGTGGCCAAAATTGTGGAAACCTTTTGGGAAAAGTGTATTTTCTAAAACCAGCTAATAACATCACTTTTTTTTTGGAGTAGTACCATAAAATTATATATCAATGGAAAGATAATTTAATCAAGAATGTAATGCAATAACTTTTATGAAGGATTTGCTATTAGAATAGCAGTTACAGTATAAAGAAAAAAAGTGAAACACGTAGAAAAAAACGAGATATACAAAAATGATCACCATAGAAAAAACGAAATATACAAAAATGATCACCATGTCAGTTAATACTTAGTTGGGTAATCTTTAGCACTAATTACAGCGTTACAACGTCTTCCCATGGAGTGAACCAAGTCTTTTAGTTCCGCAGCTGTCATAATGTGAAACCAAGATTAAATGATTGCTTCTATTAACTGGGTTTTATTGCTGGGTCGCTTCTAACTAACAAGTTTCTTTAGTCGGTTCCATAGATTTTCAATTGGGTTAAGGTCTGGGCTATTGCCAGGCTATTCCAGCAGTGGAATAGGATTATCTTGAAATTCCAAAAAAAAGTGGTGTTGTTAGCCATCAAACTTCAAAAATGCACTTTTCCCAAAAGGTTTCCACAATTTTGGCCACTTCTGAGATAGTAGGATTTGGGCGACAGGATGTTGGCTTTTAAGGAAACCTCTAGATTAGCGATCCTAGCTTGCATAGAATAGCATGAACAGAATTGGGCTTGTGTCCTATAGGTGGTTCTTGACATATGATGACAACTGGGACCAGAATTTTTATTAAACAAGCCCATTGTTAAGAAGAGTTGTTGTGCCTGATTTTATAGCCTGTTTTGCCAAGAGTTGTTAAGGAAATGACTGCAGTTGTTAAGTGAATCATGCAGTGATTAACCGAATCTGGCTTCCCACGTTGACTGCTGGTTGGAAGCCGACCTGGAAGGTCCCAAATGGCGATCCAATGGACATCTAGGATGTTGCAACCGTTGTAAATACGGGGCAGATGCCAAGCGCCCAAAGGTTGATCAAATCACCGTTGGGGATACTATATTGTCTATAAATTCAAATACCACTTGAACTTAAGTCGCTTTTTCAGTGCCGTTGTAACTTCAAAGAGTCACTAAATGAATGGTTGTAAGTCGAGGTCTGCCTGTACTTGACAAAGTGTGCCTTGACTCAGGGGTCTCCAACAGTGGTGGGTTGCCCCCGGTTTACACCGGTTCTATCGAACCGGTAGTAAAACTGGCAGGAGGCTCCGCCCACTGACTCTGACATCATCAGAATGCTTCTCCACACGCGCAAAAGAGCTCTCGTGCGCGCAACCCCATTGCAAACTGGTAGTAAAGGTAAGTAGAACCCACCCCTAGTCTCCAACCTTGGCAACTTTAAGCCCTGGCGGACTTCAACTCCCAAATTCTGGGAGTTGAAGTCCGCCAGGCTTAAAGATGCCAAGGTTGGAGACCTCTGCCTTGACTGACTCTCAGCAAGGATTGCTGCATTTGACGGGGGAGCCAGAAAAAGTTACTCAAATTATAGTTATATCCACTAAAAAAATTGTTAAAGATCAAAAGGCAATGGGTCGAGTCGATGAATGGATGCGACAGAAGCAAACATAGTTTGCAAGCATGGAGAAATACAGCGAATCAGGATGGCTCAAAGTTGCTTTGCTATTTCTGACAATTTTTTTCTGCCCTATGAAAAGAATTACATGCCCTGAATGGGAAGAGAAGTAACGGATGTGCATGCGGTTAGAAAACTAAAGACTGGCTTTTACATACAGCATAGCCTGATACGCCAACCAACTTAGATTATTAATTTGTTTGTTTATTTCTATCCCTCTGGGATATTTATATTATTATAACATTATAATTATATTATACCGTGTTTCCCCAAAAATAAACCCTCCCCGAAAATATTTAACCGCATACACAGCCAGTCCCCGCCATTAACTCTGGTTAGGGTTAGGGAGACAGAGCTGGAAATCAGGTAAGACGGCAAGAGGAGCCCCGTCTTGCTCCACACACCCTAAAATATTTTTAAATATTTTAAATTGTTTTTAAATTTTGTAAATTTATATGTGTTTTAATATGGCTGTACACCTGCCTGAGTCCTTCGGGAGAAGGGCGGTATAGAAGTCCAATAAACATAACAAACATAACATAACAAACTAATAAGACCTCCCCCAAAATAAGGCCAACCGTTTATTTTGGGGTTAAAAAAAATATAAGATAGGGTCTTATTTTCGGGAAAACACGGTAATATTTCATAAATATATGATTGATTGATAGATAGATAGATAGATAGATAGATAGATAGATAGATAGATAGATAGAAGAGGATAGATAGATAGATAGATAGATAGATAGATAGATAGATAGATAGATGAGAGAGATTAGATAGAGACATAGAGAGCTGGGAGAGAGTAGATAGATACAGTAGATGGATGGATGGATAGATAGATGAGAGAGATTAGATAGAGAGATGAGAGAGAGTTTAGATACAGTAGATAGAGAGATAGAGAGATAGATGAGAGAGATAGATGAGAGAGATTAGATAAATACGATAGATAGATAGATAGATAGATAGATAGATGAGAGAGATTAGATAAATACGATAGATAGATAGATAGATAGATAGATAGATAGATAGATAGATAGAGATATATAGATATTTGAAATTTTATTTCATATTTATTTTCATAAATAACCCAAGGTGGCGAACATGCCTAATACAGGTAGTCCTCAATTTACAACAGTTCATTTAGTGACCGTTCAAAGTTACAACAGCATTGAAAAAAGTCACTTGAGGTTATTTTTCACACTTATGACCATTGCAGCATCTCCATGGACATGCGATTGACATTCGGATGCTTGACAACTGGTTCATATGGATGATAATTGCACTGTCCTGGGGGTCACGCGATCCCCTTTTGCGACCACCTGATAAAGCAGAATCAGTGGGAAAGCCGGATTCACTTAACAACCTGGTTACTAACTTAACAACTGCAGTGATTCACTTAACAACTGTGGCAGGAAAAGTCGTAAAATGGGGCAAAACTCACTTAACAAATGTCTCACTGAGCAACATGAATTTTGGGCTCAGTTGTGGTCATAAGGTATAGGTAGTCCTGGACTTAAGACCAGAGTGGAAACCAAAATTAGTTTATGCGACACTTGTTAAATGAATCACTGCAGTTGTTAGGTAAATCATGTGGTCCTTAAATGAATCTGCCTTCCCCTGATTACTTTTCTTGTCCGAAGCCACCTGGGTAGGTCTCAAAACGGCGGTCACATGATGCAGGGATGCTAAATCCATACTAAATACACGTTAGTTGCTAAGCGCCCAAATTTGCATCACATGACCAAGGGGATGGTCCCACAATTATAAGTGTGAAGACCAGTTATAAGTTATCTTTTCAATGCTGTTCTAACTTTGAAGAATCACTAAACAAATGCTTATAAATTGAGTTTACCTGTACTCCTTCCTCCTACTACTTTGTTTTTTCCAAAACAATAGTCCTATGAGGTGGATTGGGCTATGAGAGAGTAATTGGCCCAAAGTCACCCAGCCAGCTTTCATGCCTTAGGCGGGACTAGAACTCACCGTCCCCTGGTGATTGGCCCGAAGTCACCCAGTCAGCTTTCATGCCTTAGGCGGGACTAGAACTCACCGTCCCCTGGTGATT
>WNWU01018861.1:35000-39914 GCA_012654045.1 Ptyas mucosa | reverse complement strand
AAGGAAAGGAAAGGAAAGGAAAGGAAAGGAAAGGAAAGGAAAGGAAAGGAAAGGGGGAAAGGAAATAGGGAAAGGAAATAGGTAAAGGAAAGGAAAGGAAAGGAAAAGAAAGAGGGAAAGGAAATAGGGAAAGGAAAGGAAAGGAAATAGGGAAAGGAAAGGAAATAGGGAAAGGAAAAGAAATAGAAAGGAAAGGAAATAGGGAAAGGAAAGGAAAGGAAAGGAAAGGAAAGGAAATAGAAAGGAAAGGAAATAGGGAAAGGAAAGGAAAGGAAAGGAAAGTCTCGCACCATTCATCTCTTAAATTATTTGCAAGGTTCATAATATTGTATCTGCATTTTTAACCTTTTGACAACAGAGCTAAAATGCAGTGGCAAGGGTTCAGTCCTTTCTACCCCAGATTTCCATAAACTGCAGCCAAAAAAAATACAGAAATTAGCTTCTTATTTTCCATAGATAAAAAAGAGAAGCCCGGAAAATTTGCTTTGGAGAAAAAACAAGGTGGTCCAATGGGAACAATATTTTTTTTTAAAAGAAAAAGACCTCCATTCAAATCCGTCCCTCTATAATTACTGCACGTAGCACAAGTACACAGATTGTCAAGAGGCGTTCCTACAACAACTTTGGCATCATGGCTTGATAAGCCCTAAAACTTACCAATGTAAACCCTGTTCCATTCAGCTGGAAAAGAAACCTCCTTCTCCATAAAGACAGCCATCTCTCTAAACTCAAAATGGCTAGAAGCAAAGGATTGTGTTTATTCATTTTTACTTTTTTTTTCTATATAAAGACGAAGATTTTGCTCCAACCGCTGGCCCTATCAAATGGAAGATTGCGTTGCCCTACAGGAAAGCCGAAAGTAAATGGACACACGATACGCAGGTTGATTATGAAGGTTTGTAAAACGAAAGTGCAGATCTTTGGGTGTTCATTTAAAGTATTTCCACGTTTTAGGAGGTCTCACCCTCAGGGCTGCGTAAAACGCTCTCCCTTCTAAGATCTTTAAAGCCACTTTTATTTCATCAGCCCTCCTTTCAAAACCCTCGTTTTACTGCCATCCATCTTAAGGGAGGGTTGGTTTCGCATTGATTTATGGTGACGGTTGTTTTTAATAAATTTTGATTTATTTTATTTGTGGCCGTTTATAATTTCAGCTTGTTTCCACCCGGCTAGGATCTTGGAAGAAGAAGTTGGTAGGGTTTGGGGGTTTTTTTCCCTTTTGCTTTCTTTTTTTAAGACTGAACAGGAGGGGAGGAAAAATCCTCTTTTTGCTGATCTTTAGCAGAGTCCAATAAAAACCGTTGACAGCAAGATTTGAAGCTCTGTATCAAAACAGTTCTGGGGCTTCATTATGGCTAATTAAAGACCAGAGCACACGTTACATAGCACACATGAGTGTTGCCAATCCCACTGTGGCCTCATCATGCTGACTCAGCCCAGCTGGAGAAGAAGTTGGTTCATGGGGGTGAATATAAATGGAGGGTGGGAAGAAGCTTTCGGCTTCGGCAAAGAAAACCATAGTACGGTATCTTCCTTTCTTCAGACCTTCAAGCTGGAAATAGGAAAGCACCAGGCCCATCAAATGGGCCAGCGCTAGAGACAGAAGGGTTTATTTTCACCCATTCTACCTGTGTCCTTGACCTAAGGCCTCTACAGGTTGTCCTCGACTTACAACAGTTCAGTGGTGGGATTCAACCGGTTCGTACCACTTCGGCCGAACCGGTTGTTAAATTGCTGACTGGCCCCTCCCCTCCCCGTCCCTTCCTGAAGTCTACATGCACCCCATTTTGGCTCCCAGGTTAAGTGCAGGGAGGCTTACTAGGCCCAAAACGGGGCATGGGGGGGGTGGAACCTCCCCCCCACAGCCCACTTTTGCTCCCAGGAGGCTGCAGAGAGGCCTACTAGGCCCAAAATTGGGGTGTGGGGGGGTGCGGCACGGCCCTCTCCCCCTGGGGCCCGTTTTTGCTCCGGGGGGGGGGTGCAGGAGGCAAAGTGCTTCCCTGGCCACACCCACTATGGCCACACCCACCGAGCCAGTCATTAGGGCAGAGAACCAGTTGTTAAATTATTTGAATTCCACCACTGCAACAGTTCATTTAGCAATAACAATAGCACTTAGACTTAACAGTAGTGGACAAAATTGTGGAAACCTTTTGGGAAAAGTGTATTTTTGAGGTTTGTTGGCTAATAATATCACTTTTTTTTTTGGAGTTTCAAGATAATCAATATTCCACTGCTGGAATGGCCTGGGAATAGCCCAGACCTTAATCCAATTGAAAATCTATGGAGTCGACTAAAGAAACATGTTAGTTAGAAGCAACCCAGCAAGAAAACCCAGTTAATAGAAGCAATCCTTTAATCTTGGTTTCACATTATAACAACTGCAGAACTAAAAGACTTGGTTCACTCCACAGGAAGATGTTGTAAGGCCGTAATTCATGCTAAAGGTTACCCAACTAAGTATTAACTGACATGGTGATCATTTTTGTATATGTTTTTTCTACGTGTTTCACTTTTCTTCTTTATACTGTAACTGCTATTCTAAAAGCAAATCCTTCATAAAAGTTATTGCATTACATTCTTGATTAAATTATCTTTCCATTGAGATATAATTTTATGGTACTACTCCAAACAAAAGTGGTGTTATTAGCTAGTTTTAGAAAATACACTTTCCCCAAAAGGTTTCCACAATTTTGGCCACGACTGTTTCACAGTGCTTTATAGCCCTATCTAAGCGGTTTACAGAGTCAGCCTCTTGCCCCCAACAATCTGGGTCCTCATTTTACCCACCTTGGAAGGATGGAAGGCTGAGTCAACCTTGAGCCTGGTGGGATTCGAACTGCCAAATTGCAGGCAGCCAGCAGTCAGTAGCCTGCAGGACTACACTCTAACCACTGCGCCACCGCGGCTCATTTAGTGACTGAAGTTACAACGGCACTGAAAGAAATGACTTAGGAACATTTTTCACACTTACGACCACAGTCAAGTGATCGAAATTCAGGCGCTTGGCAAGGGACTCATATTTATGACGATTGCAGTGCCTTGGGGAATCACGTGATCAGCTTCTGAGACCCTTTGACCAGCAAAATCCAGATTCACTTAGTAATCATGTGTTAGTAACTTAACAACCGCAGTGATTCACTTCACAACTGTGGCAAGAAAGTTCGTAAAATGGGGCAAAATTCACTTAAATGTTTCAATCAGCAACAGAAATTTTGGGCTCAATTGTGGTCGTAAGTCAAGGCATTGTTTTATAGGCATTCCTCAATTTACAACCATTTGTTTAGCAACTGTTCTAAGTTATGGATGTGCTGGGGGAAAAAAACGGGTCCTCGCACATACAACCCTCGCAGCATCTCCACGGTCATATGATCAAAAATTCAGGCATTTGGCAATCAGCAGGTACCGTGTTTCCCCGAAAATAAAACCCTGTCTTATATTTCTTGAACCCTGAAATAAGTGCTTGGCCTTATTGCCATGCGCTCAAAAGCCCGATTGGGCTTATTATCAGGGGATGTCTTATTTTGGGGAAAACAAGGGTATTTACGATGCTTGCAGAGTCCTGGGGTCAGGCGATTTCCACTTGGTGACCTTTCCAGTCGGCTTGCAACAAGCAAAGTCAATGCGGGAAGCTGGGTTTGCTTAACAACCATGTGATTCACTTACCCACTGTGATTCCCTTAACAACCACAGTGAAGAGGTCGTAAAATCAAGCAGAACTCACTTTAATCCCTGCCTTGCTCAATGACAAAATTTCCAGGTTATGGTCGAAAAGTCAAGGACTATCTGTATAAAACTGATAGTATCTAAACTGCCCTCTTAAGGGACGACTTTGCTGTAAAAAAAAATAGTTATTAATAAAATTGCAGTATCCTAAAGAAAGCAGGGACTCAATAGAGAGAGCCACTCTTCAAGTGAGCATGATAAAAGTCAATTTCTGTTAATCTGGGCTCATCTCAACCTCTCTGCCTTTTATGGTGCACAGCTCCTACACAAATGAGCATAACTTGAAGAAAACAAGGCCACCTCACGCCTGGCAGGATGAAAAAGATATCCCAAAGGAACTAGTTCTATATTTTGTCCACTTTGTGTCAAAAAAAACCCCCTCTATCCTATAATGAATGTACACTCCTTTCTACAGGTGGTCACAATAGTGGAAAGAGAAAGGGAGAGAAGCTGGGTATCAGCTAGAGCAGGGGTAGTGAATGATGGCCCTTTAATGACTTGTGGACTTCAACTCCCAGAATTCCTGAGCCAGCCATGCTCAAGAATTCTGGGAGTTGAAGTCCAAAAGTCATTGAAGGGGCCATGGCTCCCCCAGCTCTGAACTAAAGGCTCAGGACAGGAATGGTCTCCAAAATTAGATTTGCTCAAGCCATTCCCACTGCAATTTTATTTATTAATTAAATTTGTTTGCCGCCCAATCACACTCCAAGGTGACGCTGGGCTACTTACATCAAAAATATCACATGCTATAAAAGCAGTGATGGTGGATTAACCAAAATTGTATCTTCATCCACATAGATCTAGTCCTCAATTTATGACAAGAACTTCCATTGCTAAGAGAGGTAGTTATTAAGTGAATCTGGCTTTCCCCATTGACTTTACTTGTCAGAAGTTGGCCAGGGACGGAGGTCACCATATGACCCCGGATTAGTGGTGGGTTGCCCCCGATTCGGACTGGTTCGCAAGAACCGGTAGTAAAACCGGTGGGAGGCCCCGCCCATCGCCCCGGATGTCGTCATCAGCAATCTGCACAGGCGCAGAAGTTTCTGCTTCTGTGATGCCATTGCAAACTGGTAGTAAAGGTAAGTAGAACCCACTCCTGCCCCGGCACTGCAATTGTTGTAAATGCATGCTAGTTGCCAAGCGCCCAAATTTTGAGCATGTGGCCATAGGGACACTGCGACGTTC
>WNWU01018861.1:0-30000 GCA_012654045.1 Ptyas mucosa | reverse complement strand
CTCCCTCCCTCTCTCTCCCCCCCTCTCCCCCTACTTATCTATCTTTCTGTGTGTTTCTCTTTCCATCCATCCATCCATCCATCCATCCATCCATCCATCCACCTCTCCCAACTCATCGGTCGATCTGTCTGTCTGTCTGTCTGTCTGTCTATCTATCTATCTATCTATCTATCTATCTATTTATCTATCTATCTATCCATCCATTCATCCATTCCTCTCTCTCTCCCTCCTTTCCTTCCTCCCTGTATGCACCTGAAAACAAGTTAACCAGCATCCCTAGAGATGACTCAATCCGATCTGTGCCAGCACAAGGACTATTCAATTATTTTATTCTGACATATGCCAGGCAATTAAAAACAGGAACCCAAATCTCTGTGGTTTTTCCTCAAGTTTATTATTTATTTCCAGGTTTGCATTCCACCAGCCCCAAATTGACGCCTGACGGTTTACGTGTACGCAGATGCCATAAGCACCCTAAAATTTATATTAAATTTAAATAAAAACGCCAAAGCCCACTCTCAGCAATGCTCTCAGTACTTTGGAACACAACTGTCCTGTAAACACCATGGCGGTGTCACCCTCCAAATTTTTAGGAGTAGGTTGTTCCATACAGATAACGCTCATACCAAAATGGCTTCCTACCTAGCTCCCAGTTGCTGAATCTCAAAGCAAAACACCCCTATACAGCACCAGATGGGTCAGCATTTTTAGTAAACCGCCCGGAGTCAGTAAGACTGAATGGGCGGCCGTATACATTTTCTAAATAAACAAACAAACATCAGGCCAATTCACACAAACCCGATATTGCGATGTCCCACCACATCAGGCAAATTCCTCCCTTTGGTTCTTTCGTAAGAAACATCTCCAACATGTGTTTCTATTATTATTGTTGTTGTTGTTGTTGTTGTTGTTGTTGTTATTGTTATTATTTAATCTTTAATGAGAGTCACAGCCTTTGGGGCTGGTTAATAGCTTAGCAGCTCGAGTCCTAAACAAGGACTTAGGAACTGTTAAGGTATCGTCGGAGGATGTAAGCTGTTCCAAGTAAGGTAATTTTTTGTAGAGTCAAAATGTTCAAGTCCAGTAAATTTAGAATTTCTAAATAGCGGGGTAGCTCTTTGGGTATTGCTCCAAGGGCTCCAATTACAATAGGGACAACGCACGATTTCTTTTTCCACAATCGCTCAACTTCAATTTGCAAGTCCCGGTACTTTGTAATTTTTTCTTGCTGCTTATCTTCAATCCGTGCATCACCAGGTATTGCAATGTCAATGAACCATACTTTTTTCTTTTCAACTATTGTTATGTTAGGTGTGTTGGGGACCAAGTGCCTGTCAGTCTGAATCCTAAAGTCCCTATTATTATTATTATTATTATTATTATTATTATTATTATTATTATTATTTACTATTTAATAATATTTACTATTATTATTTCAATCTATCCAAAATGCGTGTTTTGTATTTGAGCCCAGAATTGAGCCCAAAGTCATGCATTCCGACCCACCCACCCCCCGCCCCGTGCCAGAATCGGCGTGGAAAAATAAGCCAACGTTTTGCTCCAAAGGAAACCCGTGAGGGGATTCCTTCTATGTGTGAACCTTCAGGTTTCACGGTGGGACGGGCGCGTTCTTGCAACTGTGACGAAGCCCCTTTGCAGAACCACGCAGCGGTATCGAGCATTCGTGCCTCACAGCCCAGGCGATTGAAGGGGGCACGCCTTATCTTAGCCAACTTCCCCAGATGGCCCGTAATCCTAGCAATGTTTTATTATGAACATCAGCCACAGTGGTAGTAATTTTTTCTCCTCTTAAAAGAGGCCGAGTAGAACAGAAGCTAACTTAGCCCGGCTTTCATTCATACCAGCCTTTGGGACAAGCTCCCTCGATAAGCTTCGAAAAGAGGAAACGCCGCCACTCACATCGCCTATTTTTTCGGAGAAACGAGGTCCCGTTCTCCTCACAAAGGTGCGCGGGGAAATGCATTTGCTACCTTCCTTCAACCTGGCCTCTCCCTTTTATACCCTTCCATTACATCCTAAATACAAACATACAAATCCATTTTATACACAGGCTTGGAACTCGCTGCCAAAGAGGCTTCTGAATGAGTGCCCAACAAAATAAGGAACGCATCGAGAAGGAAAGCAAACCCCGATGCTATGCTTGAAGAACTGCTAAGGAAGCACTGGCGTGTATACATTTCCCAAATAAGCAGCTCAGGCTGACTTTCAAACTGGTCCAAATCCCTACTCAACGGCAATCTTTAAGCCATTTCTAATTTCCCAGCCAAAACCTTGCTTCTAGGGATTGTCAAGAGGCCAAAAAGAAAACAGAGCGTGGAGGAGGAAGGCCACGGATGCTCTTTCTAGCTCTTTGGAGAAGGCCAGAATTAAAATGTTATAAATAAATGTACGTCAGTGTTATCTGACAATTGGAAGGGGGGGGGGAGAGAGATGTCTGTAATACACAAGATGGCATCTTCTTTAGCTGACAGAGACCTTGCCGCTTTTCAGTAATGATGAGTGGCGTCTTCTCTGAGCACTCAGGGGTGTGAGGGGGGGAAAGCGCCAAGCGAATGTGATCAGGGATCCCTGGCACCAATTATGGCTTTGCTGTGTGCGATGCAGAGTCAAGAAAGCCACGGTCTGTAGCTCGGGAGCTGGAAATTTGTTCTGCCTGCAGAAGATCTCCTTTGGTCCATGAGGATCAAATCACTGGAAAGCCGTATCCTCTCCTCCTAGTGGGAGCAAGAACAGGGAGTTTTCCTTCCGTGGAGAAGCTCCATCTGTTGGAAGGAGGAACGTTGAAGCCAATGTTTCTCAACCTTGACAAGCTGGGGATGGGTGGACATCAACTCCCAGAAGCCTATAAAAGTTGAGGTTCCAACCCTACTATTCTATGTTTTAAGGAACCAGTGAGTAGGAGAGGAAATGATCAATGCCAGCCATATGGGTTGTCCACCACCCCCTGAACTTCCTTTTCCAGGTGTCTCTTTCCAGGTGTCTCCCTGTCCAAAAATTGTAGTAATCCTGCTCAATGCAAGATTCCAGATTCAACCACAATCAGAATACCAAATGTTACTTGCCATTATCTAACGAAGTCACTCTCCCTTCCCTGGTTAATTATGATTAAATGGTTCTTACTGCTACGACGTGTCCTAGCATTTAACCACAATCTGCCTTCATAATACTTTAACCCTAAGCAGTTTATGTCTAACGGTTAAGGCATCAGGTTACGAGCGGGAGACAGTGAGTTCTAGTTCTGCCTTCAGGTAACTTTATTTATTTATTATTTATTTATTAGTTCGTTTTATATGCCGCCCTTCTCCAGAGACTCAGGGCGGCTTACAATGCATTAAGCAATAGCCTTCATACTTTTGCATATACCTGCTTAGTAGGGCTTTTTTGCCCCCCCCCCCCCCGAGCAGTGTTCTATTTTGTACAAAGTCAGCTTATTGCCCCCGGGTCCTCATTTTACCTACTTCGAAAGGATGGAAGGCTGAGTCAACCTTGAGCCCGGTGAGAATTGAACTCGCAGTAATTGCAGGCAGCTGGCAGCTAAGTACTACTTTAACAGTAGTTTAGTCCGCTGCGCCACCAAGGCCCCTTTGGGCCAATCACTACCCTATTTCTCCAAAAATGAGACGCAACCGGAAAATAAGCCCTAGCACGATTTTTCAGGATGCTCATAATATAAACCCTACCCCAAAAATAAGCCCCAGTTAAGATCATCAGATGCAATTCGTACCGTATTTCCCTGAAAAGAAGACCTAACCAGAAAATAAGCCCTAATGCAACTTTTGGAGCAAAAAATAATATAAAACCCGGTCTTATTTTCAGGAAAACACAGTAGGAGAATGTAAGTTCTAGTCCTGCCTTAGGCATGAAAGACAGCTGGGTGACTTTGGGATAATCACCAGGAGACTGTGAGTTCTAGTCCCACCTAAATCATGAAAGCCAACTTGGTGTCTTTGAGCTAATCACCAGGACGCTGTGAATTCTAGTCCCGCCTTCGGCATGAAAGCCAGATGGGTGTCTTTGGGCCGATCCCTCTCTCTCAGTCCAACTCGCCTCACAGGGTTGTTTTTGTGTGGAAAATAGGAGGAAGAAGGTGTGTGGGATCTGTCGAGTTGTTTGCAAACAATAATGTAGGTGGGATTCAAATAAATGAAATACGCTGAAACCCATAATTCTGTGCGCTGCGTTCTGGAAGTACAAGAGGTCTTGCTGGTGTTCCTACAAGAAATGGCAGGACAGACGTTCTTAGGTGCTCTTTGCTTAATCAATGTCACAAACAAGCCAAGATTTCACAGGCAAAATTCTTGACTGGCACCGCATTTGTCTACACTGGCATGGGGGGGGGGGATCCATTTTAATTCTGAAGCCACCACTCTGTATTTGCCCTACAAATGGACTAATCCGGTTTCCCGGTTTGCCCATATCCAATTTCTAACGCTAGAATTTTATGAAATTATTTATGGATTTTAATTAGTTCTTGCTTTAAGAAATGAACCTGCTCCAGGGTATGTCAAATCCATTTCATAGCAAGGATACGAGCCATTCAGTATTTCAAAAGTGACAACTACAGCTTTCTGCAAGCTTGAGGTTTTGTTTTATGTTATTTTATTTTTTTTCCTGCTGCAACAATTCCAAAATCTCCCTTCTGCTCAGCTGTCTCTGCTCAGAGCTGCCTTGAAACAATCCTGAGAACTTACTATGAAAGCCAAAGGCAGATTGTTTAATGTAGACAGAAAGCATCGTTGTCCTGTGCCAGGAACCAGTTTTACTAGCTAAGATGGCGAGGAAGCGATGTGGGGCAGCAGAAGAACTGGTGAAATGCAAGCTGGACCTAAGGACCATTTCTCTTAAACCTTTGCTTGAGAAAAGGATCAGGCCACAGAAGAATCTGCACGTTGCTCCACATAATTTGGATCTCTTAGTTAGTTTAAAAAAAAAAAGGCAATGTTTTTACGTTTGCTTTGCTTTCTCTTGCCTCACGCCTTTAATTGCTTTGGCAAACTCCTTCTGATTTCTTTTCTCAGCTTTGCATAAACGCCACCGCTTACCCTCAAAATATGTTGGCGGGGAATGTAAGCAGGATGCAAAAAAACGTAATAATTTAATGTGTGTGCGTGTGTGCGTGTGTTTGTCTGGAGAGAGAGAATAAAAAATTTGGATGGATGGATGGATAGATAGATAGATAGATAGATAGATAGATAGATAGATAGATACCTTGTTTTCCCCAAAATAAGACATCCCCTGATAATAAGCCCATTTGGATTTTTGAGCACATGGCAAAAAGTCCAACATTTATTTCAGGGATCAAAAAAAATATAAGAAAGGATATTATTTTCAGGGAAATATGGTAGACAGACAGACAGACAGACAGACAGACAAATAGATACTGTAGGTAGGGAGAGAGAGAAAGAGAGAGAGATAATGGATGGATGGTAGGTAGGTAGGTAGGTAAGTAGGTAGGAAGGCAGGCAGGCAGGCAGGGACAGACAGACATGATCGACAGTTATAATATATATAAAATGAAACATATGCTTAGGGATGGATGGACGGACATATAACTATTAAATATAAATATAGATTTTGAGTTCCTCTTTGAAGGAGATGGGCAGTTCAGAAATCTGAAATATAAACAGATATACATATAGATATAGCTGTAGATATATAGATAGAGGTGCAGGGACATATATAGGTATGTAGATATAATATAGCATTTATATAGCTGTCCTTCTTTCTCTCGACAGCACCCAATCAGAAAGTAAAAGACATATAAAATTATATTAAAACTATAAAATTCAACAGAATTCAAACATCAAAAACTACAAAAACCTGGCGCCAAATCCTGGTGAAATGCAACTAGAAACAAAGAGAAGCAAAGCACAAATACAACTACAGGATACATCCTTGCAGTATTATTTTTCATTTGTTTAGTTCTCGCTGTTGATACAACTGCCCCGAATCCTGATGCGTTCGGAATAGGATCCAACAAAAACACAATAAAAAAATGCAATCGCATACATAGGATTAAAAATAGTACTGTGAAAAACCATCAGTCGATTGTCCTAAAGATCTGAGAGTCGAAGAGATACTGGAACAAAACTGGCTTGTTCATGAAATGCTGGCAGGATAGGAGCCATCTGCACTTCTGGGGGAGGTGGGGGGCTGTTCCATAAAATTGGGGGCACCACAGAAAAGGCCTGCCATTTGACCCTCATGTCATGTACCTTGTAGGGAGCAGAGATCTGCAAAGAAGACTTATATCCTTTCCATCCTTTCCAAGGTCAGTAAAACGAGGACCCAGATTGTTGGGGGCAATAGGCTGACTCTGTAAACCTCTTTGAAAGGAATGTAAAGCACTGCGAAGTGGTATATAAATCTAAGTGCAATTGCTAAGACGCTGAGCTTGTCGATCGAAAGGTCAGCAGTTCAGCGGTTCAAATCCCTAGTGCCGCGTAACGGGGTGAGCTCCCGTGACTTGTCCCAGCTTCTGCAGACCTAGCAGTTCGAAAGTACGTAAAAAATGCAGGTAGAAAAATAGGGACCAACTTTGGTGGAAAGGTAACAGCGTTCCATGCGCCTTTAGCATTTAGTCATGCCAGCCACATGACCATAGAAACGTCTTCGGGCAGCGCTGGCTCTTCGGCTTTGAAACGGAGATGAGCACTGCCCACTAGAGTCGGGAACGACTAGCACATTTTTTTTTTTAATTTGATTTATATGCCGCCCTTCTCCGGGGACTCAGGGCGGCTTATAATGCGCTAAGCAATAGCCTTCATACTTTTGTATATTTATACAAAGTCAGCTTATTGCCCACACAAACTGGGTCCTCAATTTACCCACCTTAGAAAGGATGGAAGGCCGAGTCAACCTTGAGCCTGGTGAGATTCGAACCTGCAATAATTGCAGGCAGCTGATGTTAATAACAGGGTGCTTTAGACCACTGTACTATCCAAGGCTTGCACATATGTGCAAGGGGAACCTTTACCTTATATTTGAGCAGTGACCTGATCAGACTTTGGGTGAAGAAAGAAAGCAGCTATGAAAATGTCCAGAATTTACTACAGTAGGCTGTAATATACTGTACAGATGTTCACCACACTTACCCTGTTTCTCCGAAAATAAGACATCCCCTGATAATAACCCCAATCGGGCTTTTGAGCGCATCTGCTAAAATAAGCCTTCCTCCCGAAAATAAGCCCTCCGCGAAAATATTTAAACGCAGAGCTGGAAATCAGGTAAGACAGCAAGAGGAGCTCCATCTTGCTCCATGCGCCCCAAAATAATATGACCTCCCCGAAAATAAGGCCAAGTGCTTATTTCGGCGTTCAAAAAATATAAGACAGGGTCTTATTTTTGGGGAAACACGGTACTACAATATAGGTCAACCCTGTTTTCAAGGCCAGTTCTGGGTATCTTCCAGAAGAAACATTGCATTGATTGTTAGCTTCAAGCAACAAGCCAACTTGGGATGGTCAGATCCCATCAACCCCTTCAAACCACACATTGCAAGTTCTTAAAAAAAACAGTCTACCCATGTTTGTTCTCCTTCTTGGTGGCCTCCATAAATGTTGGAGGTAGGTTCCAGGCGAACCTTTGTTCAGAGATTTCTGAAGCAGAAAAAGGACGACAAACTAGAAATTCACCCTGTCAGAATTCTTTCAATGTTCTGGCCTCTGGTAAAAAGCAGAATGACTGTAAATGGGGAAGGGGGAAACCTAAGAGAACCTGATTGTTAGCAAAGGCAATTGAGTTGGGAGTCATCATGAGATATAGGCATTGGCATTGTACCTGGTGCTAACCCAGAACGTCCGCGAAAGAAACTGGGAAATTTAAATTATTCAGCCAACAATCTCAAATCCTTTTACATTTCAGAAAAGGGTATTCCAATATTCAGCCTAAGTATTTCAGGACAAACCGTTTCAGAAGCCAGGATTTTAAATGTTGTCCTGGGGTAGGACTTCACAACATGTGTGATTTTGGAGGTCCTGTAGACTTAATCGGTTTTTTATTTCTCGGTCTTTATTTTCAGTACTCCCGTGCATTTTCCACAAAGCTACAATCTAATAATTTTAAACCTGCCTTCTTTCCAAGAACAACATTTCCTTCCTATGCTGTATGGCTGCATTCATGCAATGTGTTTAATCCGCTTTTAAGGCATTCGCCTATTTTCAAAACCATAACCTAAGCATAAGGCTTGGTCTATACCCCACCAAGCCACCCCAAAATCCCACACCAAACCAAGGTTAAAATTAATCCAGCCTGAGATATGTGAATGCAACTTCTAGATTTTTAATTTAACCAGATTAAGAGTATGGCGCCATGAGCCCCTTAGACATAAACAGCTGTAAAGCAAAAAAAAAAAAAACCCAAAAACCAAAAACCAAATTGTGACAGCATCACCGGATCAAAGATTTCCCACCTTCCAATACCCAACGGAGAGAAAAAAAATCCTTAAATCCTTAACTGTATTGCAAACATTTAAAAATAAAAATAACTCAAATAATATGCATTAACGCTTGGATAAGTGTTCACCTCTGGCGCTAATAAGCACTATCTTAAATGTGCCCACTCAAAATTAAGTCCTACTTCAATGTAACCATGGCACAGCAAGGATTATATACAGAGATACTATTTGCAATAGTGTGACCATTAATTTAAATGAGAAATAAAATTTTTTGCAGCCACTTGGTGAATAAAACTAGACGGTTTAGGCAGCAAAACTGGGGACTCTTCAAATCTGCACCCCATTTTGCCAGGACAAGTCCAATAGGGATTCACCGTAGCACCATGTATGGCCACTACCCTTGGCTTGCCAGAAGGAGAAAAAAAATTGGTTAACTTTAAACCATTTTTGCAACCTTTCTCTAAATCGCTTGAGATTCCCAGGGAAATTGTGACCCCCAGTTTGGACATTTTGTTAGTACAAAATTAAGGAGATAAAACACCAAAGTCAGAACGAGCAATGACCACTCATTTTTGGTTGTGTGTTCATTTGGAATTTGGGAACTGAGATGACCTGGAAATTTGGATTTGTTTAGGGCCCCTAAAAATGAAATTTCAAGGGAATTGGGGAAGGGAATTGGGGGGGGGGGTGCGCTAAGCAAATCTGAGCCATTTTTCTTTCTTGACAGCCAATATGGTTGGGTTAAGTCAGAAATAAAAGAGGGGAGAAAAATATCTTATCCCCAAGCTATAATTCAAGAATGAACCGGTGACACCACCAGCAACTCTAAATGGCTAAAGACATAGATGACTGTTTGCAGATGGATGCAGAAATGAGCAGAAGAAAATAAAAATGGGTCTGGCACCATGAACTCTACAATTTGAAGTCATATAACAGAGGAAAAAAACCGGATGGGAGGAATTAGTTGCATCGGTGTTATTGTGAAAGATTACTATGGAGTCCTCTAAAATCAGGAATGACCCGAAATATGAACAATTTATCATATTATAGGGGTTAGGGGATCATACTTAAAACAAGGAAATCACACACACACACACACAATATTGCTATTTATAAACTTTCTTCTTTCCATTTGAACCTCTTTGCAAACCTCAGCCTTTTCGCAAAACCTTTGGCGTTAATCCATCGTCCTTATCCTACCTACTTCAAATGAACTTTGTAGAGGTAGAGGTAATTACTTTATACCTAATGTTCCTCTTTATTTTATTTTCCCCCCTTTCTGGTCAGTAAATTTTACCCATTGTAAAATAGCCAGTAATGTGTACCCTCTTCCAATTCTCTCTATTTTTCATTCTCTGTTTTTCTCTCCTTTACACAGACAAAATGTAAATCATAAGCTCGGGGAATCATCTTTTCAGCTGTTATTATTCTCATGTGTCATTTTTACTGATCAAACATTAAAAAAAGATGAGCAGACACTCAAATGTACATATACACATACATGTGTGTGTGTATGTGTGTGTGTGTGATTTCCTTGTTTTAAGTATGATATATATATATATATATATACACGTGTGTGTGCATAATTTGTGAGTATGTATATGCTTGTGTGTGTATATATACGTGTGTGCAACATATGTATACATATGTGTATGTATAGGTATGTATAATATATGCTTAGTATGTGTAGGTATGTGTATATGCATATATGTATGTTTGCAATACATGTATATATGTGTATGTAATATAGTGTATGTGTCTATATATTACATATAAGTCTGCATGTGTACATATGTATTATACATAATACATGCATATATATATATATATATATATATATATATATATATATACACACATATAGTTACAGGATGTTTATATGCGATAAACATCAGCTTTAAATAGCATGGTTTTGTTGATTAGACACACAGCATCTTGATCTAAGAAAATATTCAATGTGACTATCAAAATAAAAGACAAAACACCATGTGTATGTGCATTTGGGTGAACAGTCACACACCCACAAAAAATAGACATATGTATAATACAAATACACATTGATGACTTTTTTTTGTACTTCTGTAAAGTACGTTCCACTGAAATACACGTCTATGGGGATACATATCTTCGTATTTCCTTCAGCTGTACAGCTACTGTTATATAATGATTTCTCGTAATTAGGACAAAAGCACCGAAGGAGGGAAACAGAGACACTAACGCAAGAAAGACACATGGGTTGGTTAAACCATCAAGGCAGATAAGACTTCTAACCTAAATATATGTCTTCGTATGTCACCGAAATCATGGCGTTTTCTTTTTTTAAAAAAAAAGACAACACACTGAGACAGTCCATTAGGTGTTCGCACACGCCTACACGCTAAAACCAAGATGGTGGTGCAAAACCGAAGGCCAAAACCGTGCTACTATTTAGAACCGGAGGGTTGACGAGACGGCCCTCATTTGCACCCCAAACCTTCAACCCCAAGACTCAAACCAATGAGACGAGAGGAGAAGGCGAGTATAGCCCAACGGCAGCCCGACCGACCCCACCTTTCGCTTAGAATTCAGCACACAAGACAGCCAAATATATAACCTGTGGGGAAACACAATTGTGTCCCCCAGAGAGAGAAATTGGACCTTGTTTGCATCTGCTGTTTATTAACCGCCCGGCTGAGACAGTTCAAAGAACCAATAAAGAGGATTTAACGGTTTGGGAGAATGGACAGGCCAACTAGATATTTGAAAGGAAGGCCGGGTGGGGAGGGGGGAAGGCATTTTAAAATAATACGTGGTGGTTTTTTTTTAAAGGGGGCATAACAGCATTTGAGAAACTCAGCCCCGATTCGGGGGGTGGGGGGAGGATCAGAGAGATTTATTATTTTTTTCCCTACCAGTGATAGCCAGTAGAAAGGTTTGATTTAAATTGGATCTGGGGTGATCAAGAGCGAAAATTTAAGCATGGGTTGAGAATAAATAGACCCACTTCAAGTTAAGAGGACGCTGGGCAGGGAAATTACAGATTCCCTGCCCTGAAAAGGGGCACGGAACCCCTTTCCAAAAATGAATGGAAAAGAGGGATGAAATGTGGCAAGGAATTAATGTTAAAATATGTGCAAAAGCCGGTCAACACACCCTCCAAAAATAAGTCCTCCCTGAATAATCCTGCAAAGGCTCCTATGATTTATAGTCAAGGGTATACTGGGAAAATAAGCTGAGATGCCTTTCTCATTAGAAAACAAACAACAGCTTGTAACTGAGTGGCCACCATACATTCCTCCTTCATGTCTTTATACTGGAAGTTCTGTCTAGAAAACAACCCAACCTTGAAGATCCAGCTTCTTTAAAAGCCGTGATGGAATTTACCATGTCCTAATCAGGTGTCCTTCCATAAATTGTGTTGAGGTTTTTTTCGGGGGGGGGGGGGGGACCAAATAGCCAAAGAATGTGGTTCATCCTACTTATCTTAACTGACATCCGCTTTGGGAATTATAGTCACAAGAAGCAGGACATATTCCTGAAGGAAGGTGGTTAAAGACAAAGCTTTTCCAGAACGATAGTTTAATTTAGGACCAACCCTAATTGGTTGCCTCTGAAAGCTATTCTGGTTATTTTTTTTAACTCACTGTTTGTTATTGATGAGGATGACTATTAGATTTATGCCATGGAGATTTTCGTATCTTCACCATGGAGATAGATAGATAGATATAAAATGGGTAAGCAAACACTTTTAATCAATCATTTTATTTAATTAATAAGGAGAGATAGGGAAAAGAGAGAGAGAAAAAATCCACCTCTTAGAAAAGAGAATAAAGATGGTGGAAGAATTGGAATGACACCAGGTGGACTGTGGGTCATTATCTCAATTTGCTGTAAAAAAAAAATTGGCTTTTTATAGCAACCACATCGGAAGGGAGGTATTTGCTGCGTTTTTAAGATGGGTGGCCACACAAACCTTTTAAATAAATAAAAGAAATAAAAGAAACGAGGGTGTCACTCTTCCAGAACAGGAAGAATAAGGAGGTGTTTTCAGTTAAACTGAATTTTTCTGCTGTGCCCTCTTATTTTGCCTGTGTTCTTCAGAAGAAGAATTGTTTTATCGTTAATGGTGGAGAAATCAGGGACTGCCAATCCTGATTTCAGCCAAACGAAAAAATTATGGAGGGGGGAAAAATCACCTCTTTCTATTTTTCTTTTCATGCCTTCTTGCCCATTTCATTCTTAGTCTGCTTGCCTATTTCAGAACAACTGAAGACCATCATAGATCTTCAGAAGGATGAAGCCACCATCACAAGAAAGGGCTGGATGAAGTACCCCAAATATTTAGCAGAGTCAGTGGGGAAAAAAGCACAAATTGCCACATTCACATTTTTTTTTACTTACTAAAGACATTGTCAATATTAAGTGGGGTAGAAAATTCAGCAAGAAAAATTCATGATGAACCTCAAGAAGGTAAGAGATAAATAGGCAGAAGCTCAAAAACTGAACCAGCTCAAACTCTAACGCTTAATTATTAGCAACTTCACTCAAATGGGGTCTCTTAAGAACTGCCTTAAGAACTGAACCTTTTTCCAAGAATGCCAGACTGAAAGGTTAACCATCTTTTCTCCAGATAAGATGGACCTTGAAGTCTACATGGGCTTATTGTTAATTATGCTCTAAGTTGCTGTTGCTTCCTTCCCATCCTTAAGAGCTTTCTTTTATAGTGGTTCACCATCAAAGATCCTTCTAACTTCAGTTTCCTTCTAATGCATTCATCTTTTGTGTTTGTGAGATACCACAATGGAAATTACAGGTACTTTGAGAAGAAGGCTCTCTCTCCCTTATTGCTAAAATGTAGTAGCCCAAAATGTAGTACCTAGCATCCGATTCCTTCTGAAATTAGGAAGCTTCATGGAACCACCGAAAACCAATCCTAAGAATTTATTTAGATCAGCAGATGAATCTTTTAACACCCTTCTCTTAGGGAATATGATCTAACCCACTGCCCAGTGGTCGTCTCCAGAAATATTCACAAGAGTGCAAACTGATTTCCCGTAATTCTACAAATTTGCTGAGAATTTCGAGTCATTTATGTTTGGGGAGGAAGGGACTGTGAGAAGGAGAGAGGGAGGGAGAGAGAGAGAGAGAGAAAGAGAGAGAATTGAAACAACAGTCCTGAATGGGCACATCAGTGAAAGCTCTTTGGGAAGAAATAATAACAACAATTGAACAAGAGAAACATTTGTGTGGCTAAATACAGGCCAGGAGGGCAAAGGAAAATAAAATAATGGGATGGATCTGCGTTGCCAATTGAGAGAGAAAATAGCCAACCATTTACCCATCTATTTTTTTCCCCACTTTTTCCTTCTGCAGATAGATAGATAGATAGATAGCTATGTAGTGGTCTCCTTGGGAATTCATCTGGTAGCAAGGAAACTGTCATTCTAGAATTACACTAAAACTGCCCATTACACTGTGGCAGGTGGCGTGAACAACAATGACAAATCTTTATCTCTGATACTTTGGAAATGATTTCTCTGGTCACACCATCACAAAGAACAGAAATGTGCTTGGGTTTCTAACAGCTTCTCAGCTCTTGCTCGGAATGGGGACATCTTGACTCCGAAGTCCATCCAGCTCCCAGAAACAAACCCCCACCACCGCCCCTCCAAAATCACAGGGGTTACCTACACCGAATTATAGGTCATCACCCAATCTTTCCGGGCACTTGGGTTTGGCATCTATCCACACTCAACCCAAAGTCGTTTGAACCCTTTGGCAATTTTACAATCAGAAGACAGGCCAACCTCTTGACCCAAATGATTACCAGTTAAGGAATCCTTCTGCAAAGCTCCAGAGTAAAGAAAGAAACTCGGCACAGCGTTGCCAACTAAACAAAACACACACCTATTTGCAAAATACATCGGACATTTCAAATCGAATGCCGCTTCGGTACAAAGGGATATTCCTAAATTGACTAAAACAAAGGTGGTGGCAGGAGAAAAGCCAGAGGGAAGCTATCCTTAAAGATCTTCTTGGTCATCTGTGAAGTTTGGTGCTCCAAAGTGGACAACCATCCTCATTCTTCTTTGTGAACCTCAAGTTGGCCCATTGGGACTCGCAAGTTGAATTCTGCTCAACACGCAAAACCTATCTCAAGCTGTTTTTCCTTGCTGGAAATGTAACATGGCGGCCGTTTTGCTGGGATGACAGCAGCTTTCTACGATGCCTAGTTGTTGGTTTGTTTTTTTTAATTCAACCTCAGCTTGGTTTGAGGAATTTCAGATTAAAAATACCACTCCACCACCGCCCCGCCCCCACCCCAAATATACACAGACACACACACATATCATTTAAACACACACGGGACTCTCCACCCTTGTCTAACGCCTAACCTTTCCCACCCGCCGGTATTTCAATCAACAGCCTACACAGAGACATATTTAATAAACATCTCTCAATGTTCTCCAGACCCGTGGCCACCACATAAAACACGCTGACGGGTCGGTGATATCAAGCATGCCTGCGGGTGATCAAAAATTACATTCAGAATGGGCGAAGTTCCCGGTGTCTCAATTTACAATTGATTTTTAATTTAGACACAATTATCAAGGAAGGCATCCCCTTTACTCAGACAAGGAGGCAAATGTGCCACAAGATGGAAACGGTGGCTTTCAGAGGGGAATAATGAAATGGGAAAAGGGAGAAAGAGAGCTACAGAGGAAGGGAAATTATAGACGTGAAAGGTTTTGTGGGATTTTTACATCTTCGGGTCTTCCTCAGCCTTCCATGAGGGGGGGAAAAGGTATATTATCTTGACTTCATCTCTTGAGCTTCCTAATTTCCACTGTAGTCAGGACTTTGTTGTGGATTTATACAGAAATCTAGAATTTCATACCAAGGTGCTTTCATCTTATCGAGGGTCTTCTTTTCCTACTAGTGAACCATAAACCATTATTTTTCAGCTGCTCAAGCTATCTTGGTCAGTTATGGATATTATTCAAAACTGAGGGGGGAAAAACTTTCTTTTTTTTTCTTAAGCGTTGAGCAAGATCTACTTTGAAATTCTTATTTTCCAAGTTTTTTTAGGCAATGATTCTCTAAATCGATTTTAGGAAATGATTCTCTAAACCTTTTGCCACTCGAAAGGGTAGGAAGCTCACCCAACACTGTCCTAGCAATACAAACTCTTACCCACTTAAGTTTCAACACAATTGACACACTTTCCACAAATTTGGCACCATGAAATGTGAAAGAACTGCTAGCTGGATTTTGTTATTGTGATCAGTCGGAATCAAAATCGGCCTCTTTGCAACCCCATCCCTGCAAAACTATTTTTGCACATCTGATTTTCTTTGGTTTTAGGGGTTAGGTTTTTACCTGCGGACTCTAACAATATGAAAATAAACTAGGAAGTTGGGTTTGTTTCCATAGGCAAATTCACGGAAAAATAACACAGCCACACTCTGCATTATTATTAGGATAATTCACCAGCATTCGCTCGAAGTATGTATAAAGTACTGGTAGGATGATGAAAAAAAAATATTAATTTAATTCTAGTGGGTCTGCATTAGACACATTTTTTTCTTTAATTTATAAGAGTTTGTAACCTTTTCCAGTTTTTTTGTGGGGGGGGGGGGCGGGGGAACAGAACAGTGACTCCAAATATTTCACATTTCTTCTAAGCTACATTCTGGACCTTTTTCAGAGATTCCCACCAAGAGGCCCCACTAATTTTTACAAAGCCAAGAATCAGGAAGTAGATAATCATAATTATCAATGATGTAAGAAATGGGAGGGAGGGGCCAGACCCAAAAATAAACCCTGGAAAACCCAGTGGCCATAAAATATCTTCCACATCACACAAAGAAAGCCACACAAACAGTGAGAAAATAAGGACTGCGTTTTTTAAGGCAAGGTTCAATGAAGGTCAGTGGCCCACCGGCTTTTTTTAAAAAATAAAATAAAAATCAGCCCAAATCAGGCAAATTCATCTCTTGGGATTTTGAGGTGGGGGGGGAGTGGAAATAGCAATGCAAACGGGGGGGAAAAGAGGGAAGAAATGAAAGAGGCTAATAGTAGTAAACAAATGGAGTAAAACAAATGGAGAATTCATCCGTGAGAAAAAATAATCCATGTGACTCACATAGGTTGGTCTCAACCACCCTATACCCCCAAGTAGAAAAGATTAAATTATCCCCAGTTCTTCAGATGGCTAAACTATGATGGCAAAGTCCATCAAAGTTGGTCCCAGAAGAAAGCAAGTGCCAAGAGAATATGATGGTCCCCAGAGATACTTCCCTCAAATCTCAGCCATAATCTCCAAGATGGCCTCTAAACTTCTCCTCTATGTCCTTACAGTATGTAGGTCTGCCTTGAAATCAGCCCCCAGTTTCCTTCAAACCCAAAACATTTGGTTGGAGAATGAAGCTCTTTATTCTTCAGGGCAGGAAGTGGGCAGAGAGAAGAGATAAAGACTCTGAGTTGCAAACAAACCAAGAATACCCTTCCATTAAGAGCGCCGCAAATCTGCAGGTTGGGGCATTCGTGTCCAATGGGGAGATTTTTATTGTTTGTTTTTTTTTCATTTCTTGGTGAAAAGTAGCTGCCAACGAACAATTCAGACTCCCAAGTTTCTGTCTGTTGTGGGCCTTTCCATAATCGGATGACACCCCAGTCCATTTCTGCACGCATTAACACAGCCCTGACACATCAGCAGGTAGCTAAGAGGCGCTGAAAACAAGTGTCACAACACAACTTGTGCCAAGAGACACAAAACCCTCAACCGTAGCCAAGGCACTCACCAAATAAAAAAACCTGCAGGCATAATTTTACCGTTGTTCCCTAAAAGTATCCCATGGACTGCTAATTTTGTGGGGATTTTTTTTTTTAGCTTTTGCTCTAAATAAATGAATATTGTATTGGGAAACTAGTCTTTTTGTCTGGATAAAGAAGAAACTTCTCCTTGTTCCCTTTTTTTTAATAGTTGGGCTCAAATTGCAAAAAAGAACGAAAAAAAGGAAATTTCAGAGTTAAAAGAGAAAATGATGGACCCATGCAAGATTCAAAAGCGATGCACCATTTATGAAATACGAAAACACAATGTATGAAATACTAAATGGGGGGGGGGGATGGGAAAGTTAATGCTAGCTTCTCCTTCAACGGAGGCTGAATAAGAATCACTTTTTCCGAAAGGTTTTTTTTTTTTAAATATTTTTGGGAGGGTGGGCTTGGCATTTGCTAAGATTAAAGGAAGAAGAAGCTGTTATTTTGGGGTTAAGATCCTGTCCATTATGAGCAATCAAAAATTTGGCTGTCATCCAACAGCCTGTTTCAGCTACTTCAGAAAGCTGTTATAAGCCCTCAGTGAGGGGGGGAAAAAGTCACTTCTGAATGCTTAGCCCTACTTTGGACCTAGGAATAGTAAGAGGACTCATTTAAACACGGTTTGCGTTCACATTACAAGCTGGCAGACCACTATAGACTGGCATGGACAAGGGTGGCACAAATAGACCCCACATTCTAGGAACTTTGGGTTTACCTGACCATTATACCCCAACCAGTGTGCCAATTAGGGCTCTTTATATCATAAGTGGAGAGAAGCAATCTAAGCCCACCCAAAAAAATATAATTAACTACCGTGCCCTTCACCAAAAATCTGTTGGTCACCATCTTTGGGTGAGCTTCTAACAGTTGCCAGCCTGATTCTCCAAAGATTGTTCAATTGTAGGAACCGTCACATTTAGAACAATCCTACAGGAACATTAAGGCAACTGTCCCCCTCCCCTGGTCCCCCATATAAATTGGAAATATAAAACTTTCCCCTTCAAGCTGCGGGGGGGAAAAAATAATAAGGTCTGCCTATTTGGTCCAGCAAGTTTAAAAAAAAAGAAGAAGAAGAAGAACGAAAGAAAACCATATTTCCATCCAAAGTGGTTAAGGAGACCGAGAAAGAGAGAGAGGCACAGTAGAAAACTGTTTTAATTTGACAAGATCGAGACCTTAAGTGACATATAATTGATTTTACAGTCTGCACCGCTTCAGAAAATTGTTCTCCTTGGCTGCACAGTCTTATGACTTCCTAGAACTGACTTCTGGATGACTGATTTAAATATTTCTTATTTTCAACAAGGTGCCAAAATGTAGGACAGCTGCTTGTCTGTGACTGTGTGTGTGTGTATGTTCGGATGTGTTTGTGTGTCCATACCCCCCCCCAAATGTTCAATTATTTGGGGGACTTAAAGCATGGGGAAGAGATGGGAGACAGAGGACACCCCAGTGAAATTTATCCAAGTTAGCCTAAAACTAGCGAAGGGATGTGAAATTTAAGCAAACCTAGCATTCTTGGCCTCCAGAGAATTTGTTAAGGGAAAGACGACCTGACCCAATTTTTTGCTAAAAAAAATAAATAAATCCAGGAATAAACATTCACCATAATGCCACCCTCCTCCCCAACGATGACTAAGCAAATATCAATTTGCAAAAAAGAGACCAAAAGTGTTTTATGCAAGGTATTCTTCCAGCCCTTGGCAGAAAGAAAACTATTTGCAATCACATTACAAATTTTAGGAAGATGGGGATTGCCTGATCTGAACTTCCAGACAAACCCAGATATGACACCAGAGAACGCAGCAGCTGAGCTAGAAAGAAACCAAAATAGCACCTTCTCTGCCAGCCAAAAATTACACACACACTCCCCCCCCAAAATGATCATCATTTAAAAAAAAAAAACCAAACAGGTCACTTCCCAAGAGTTTTGTAGGTTAATCTTCCTCACGCCAGACAGGATAAAACTCCAACTTTCAAACTCCACTTCTCTGCACACAGCTTGTACAAGTGATCCAAGCCACAGTGTGGGAAGCATTTTTTTTCCAAACAAAATAATAATAATAATAATAATAATAATAATAATAATAATAATAATAGGGTTGATAGTTTGGAAGAAGCAATTTTTCCCCCCCTGAACTGAGCTGGAAATATTTCCTTCAGCGGTCTCTTTGCTGCAATTTTTCTAGTTAATGTCTTTTGCAAAAGGGGGTTGGTTGGGGGTGGAGGGGGGATGCCAGAGACAAGATTGCATATCTCCATTTCAGGCATCCCAAGTGGGAAAAACTTTTCTTCTTCCTTCCACTTTGTCCAACGTTCCCCCACCCCAAAAATAAAATCTACAGGGAAAGTCCAAGGACGCCCCCCCCTTCCAATTCCCCAACCTCTTCTCTCCCAGACCCCCATCCCGTTCAAACTCAAGTGAGGACAGACAAAAAAGCTTTTTTTTCTTTTTTTTACCCCCAAGCTCGGCTCGCTCCCCTTTTTTCCCCCCACTTACCTAGGATTGGTTTTGTTCCAGTACACCGCATAGCGATCCGAGATAACTTTGCTCCCATCCTCCGTCCAGACACAAACCCCAATAAGGGCGACTACCAGCGCTGCTACCTCTGAAACTTGCATTTTACTTGATTGGCGCTCGGTTTAACCTCCTCCTTTCTTCCCCCTTTTTTTTTTTTGCTGGGAGATTTTTTCTTTCTTTCTTTCCTTTCTCGCCTGCTTTTTTTTCTTCTTCTTTTCTTTTCTTTTGCAGCGCTTTGATGCTTTTAAGAAGAAGGACCCCAGCTCATTTCTCCTTTTTTATTTTGGCATGTTTCTTAAAATGTCTGGGGGTGGGTGGGAGAGGTCATCTTCCCTTTAATCGTCTCTGTCTGGCTTGGTCTCTCTCTCTCTCTCTCTCTCGACCCCCCTCCCGCCCCCCTTTGCAGGATGCCAACTTCTTTTTTTTTCTTTCTTTTTTTTTTGAAGGAGGGGGGAAAAAAACCCTGGGATTCCTTAATTTATTGCACGGAGATGGAGCAGGTTCTGGGTATCTTTGCAGTTCTTAAGATCTTAGGAACGAAGAGATGCAGCATCCTACCGTCCATCCAGATTTCTGCAAAGCGATCTAGTGTGTCGGGATCACAAGCTTTTGAATGGGGGGGGGGGGAAGTCTGTTTTCTACAGGAACAGATGGCTGCAAGTCGTTTTGCTCTTTTTTTTTCCTTTTTCTTTCTTTCTTTTTTTTTCTCCCTCTCCTATAAAGGAGCGCTCTGCAAACTTCCTTCTCCTCCCGCTTCCCCTCTCAAAACTCTTTGCAGGCGTGCAACTGTCCCCGCCAGAAGGACCTTCATCCACCAGACCGAGAGGTTTAAATGTTCAAAAGGAAGGGGGGGGGGATTTGCTTCAAAGAGGAGAGGAGCAAAATTCAGAGGAAAAGTGGAAATAAATCACCGGGTTCGGGGAAGAGGAATTCTCTCCCTTCCTCTCTTTAACAGTCTCCCAGCTCTCACCAAGAAGGCAAAAAAACCAAGGCAAGAAAAGCTGTCAAGTCAGCAAAGCAAAAGTCTCAAGAGAAATCACTTCTGGATTCTGCCATGTCTAACCCTGGCAACAGCCACACACACAAAAAAAAAGGAATTAAAACAATTCCTAGTTTTGATTTTTTTTGGGGGGGTGGGGGAGGCAGAATAGCTTTTCAAGAGCCCAAGCGCTTCCTTTTCCAGATGGCAAGCAGGAGTTGCCCAGAAACGGAATTAAATTAGGAATTCTTTTTCCTCTTCCACCACACCTCCTCCTTCTCTTCGCTAAAATCAAATCAATGTACTTTTCTCTTTTTTTTAAAAAAAAAAAGGTTCCAAACATACATACAGTACGGTGTAGTCCGAAATTGTCCAGTTTTAAAGAGCTTTTATTTCTTCTTCTTTTTTTTCTTTTCTTTTCTTTCTTTTTCTTGCTTGGTATCTTCTCCTCTCTCTTTCTTTCTTTCTTTTTTTTTTAAACAGAATCTGTCCCGCCGAGGTTTCTTCCTTTAAAAAACATTAGACAAACAAGATCAATAAAACGGATCCTTTTGAAACCCCCTTTCTGGAGTAACTATTTCATTTCTCTCTCTCTCTCTTCTCTCTCTTTCCTTTCTTCGCTCCCCAGGAAAAAAAAAGAAGAAACTCCCAAGAACGCCCCTCGCTCGGTTCACACAACAGGTTTCTCACTTGCGAGAAAAAGACGCCTCTCCCCCTCTCGCCCCCCTCCCCAAAAAATCTACTTTTCCTGCTTTTTTATATCCCCACTTCTACTTTTCTTTTCTTTTCCTAACAATGCGAGAATCTCCCTTTATATTAAACCGAGAAGAAAGAACAGAGAGGCGCAGCGGCGCAAGCAGCATTGCAAGAGGTGGGGAGGGGGGGGGGAGGAAGAGAGAAGGAGGGAGGAGGAGGAGGAGGAAAGCAAGGGGGTGTGTATGTGTGTGTGTGTGAGTGAGTGAGTGTGAGAATATACGGAGGGGGAAAAAATGCAAGGTGAGTGCACAGGGGTGCCGATTGCCCCAGACTTTCTTCCTTCCTTCCCTCCTTCCCTTCCTTCCATCCTTCCTCCCTTCCATCCATCCTTCCCTCCCCATTTAAAAATCCCCATTTAAAAAGATTTCCTTTTTTTCCTTCTTCTTTCTTTTAAATTAGGATCAAGCGACCGCAATGCCCATCCTGGTTGGAAAACGCACGCGCTGGGCAACGTGATTTCTGGATTAAAACATGCTCCCCACCTTTTCTTTTTCTTTTTTTTCTTTCCTTTCTCTCTTTTTTTTTTTTCTCTCGTTCCGGAATCAAATGGCCAAAAAAAAAAAAAAGAAAAAAAGAAAAGAAAGAGAAAAAGAAAAAGAAAAGAGAGAGAGAGAGAGAGAGGCAGACAGAAAGAAAAGGTAGCTAGATCAAGGTTCTCTCTCTTTCTCTCTCTCTCTCTCTTTTTTTTTTTGTGGTCTGTTTAAACCACGCCGGCGATTCCCCCCCCCCTTTTTTTTTGTTTTAAAAGCCTGGCTACTTTATTAAGAGGTCTCCCCTCCGGCTCTCCCGTTCCTGGCGGGGCTTCGCAACGCCGCCGGCTTCCTGGCCACTCGCGCAAAGAGAGACATTGTCGCCACTTGGCCGGGAAGCCTAAAGTAAGCGCGGCGCTTTTCGCCCAACGCCCCCCGCCTCAGCCTTCCGTCGGGGCGGAGCCCACCCGGGCTCAAGGTTGGTTGGCCGGCGAGGGGAGAGCCCCACCTTCCGCCATGTGCGGCTCCTGCCGCCGCCGCCGCCGCTGCCGCTGCCGCCGCTCCGGCCTCTTTGGAGTCAATTTCACGTCTCTCGGGGAGGGTCCGGGCGAAGGCTGGGAGAAGAGAGGGAGGAGGAGGAGGAGGAGGAGGGAGGGGGGAAAGCATTAAAACACGCGCCGCTTTTATTTTATTTTATTTTTATTATTATTATTATTTGGGGGTGGGGGGAAAGGGGGCACTTTGAGGGAAGACCGCCGCCTCCGCTCCTCCTGCTGCTGCTGCAAAAAAGGTAACTCACTCCTGCTTTCTCTGTACTTCGTTTATTTCGTTTATTTGTATCCTGCCTTTACGTTTATTTATTTATTTATTTATTCGTTTTATATATATATACATACATACACACACACACACACAAACGTATATATAATTTATTTAATTCTTTTATTATATATATATATTATATATATATTATATATATATAACAAATAAATAAATAAATTATATATATACACGCACACAACACACACACAAACGTATATATAATTTATTTAATTCTTTTATTATATATATATTATATATATTATATATATATATAAAACAAATAAATAAATTATATATATACACGCACACAACACACACACAAACGTATATATAATTTATTTAATTCTTTTATTATATATATATATTATATATATTATATATATATAAACAAATAAATAAATTATATATATACACACACAATACACACACAAACGTATATATAATTTATTTATTTAATTCTTTTATTATATATATATTATATATATATAAATAAATAATATATATGTATGCACACACAAACGTATATATAATTTAATTCTTTTATTATATATATATTATTTATTTATTTGTTTGATTCATTTATTTTATATATATATAATTTGTTTATTTGTTTAATTCATTTATTATATATACAATTTGTTTAATTCATTTATTATATATAATTTATTTGTTTGTTTATTTGTTTAATTCATTTATATATATATAATTCATATGTATAAAATAAATGAATTAAATAAATAAATAAAAGGCTGGATTTATTCGCTACCTTAAATTTTACACACACACACACACACACACATACATACATATAAACAATAATAATTCAAGGTGGCAAATAAATCCAGCCTCCTGTTTTGCCCACAACAACGACCCTGTGAGGTGGTTTGGGCTGAGAGAGGGAGGGATTGGCTCAAAGTCACTCAGCCGGTTTTCATGGGGGGACTGTAACTCTTTGGAATAGAAATAGAGCTGGAAGGGACCTTGGAGGTCTTCTAGTCCAACACACTAGGATGACTAGGAAGATTAAAGGTTTATCAGACGGAATACGAGCTGGAAGGGACCTTGGAGGTCTTCTAGCCCAGCCCCCTGCTCAAGCTGGAGACCCTATACCATTTCAGACAAGTGGCTGTCCAGTCTCTTCTTAAAAACCTCTAGTGATGGAAGCATTCACAACTTCTGGAGGCAAGTTGTTCCACTGATTAATTGTTCTCACTGTCAGGAAGTTTCTCCTTAGTTCCAGCTTGCTTCTCCCCTAGGTTAGTTTCCACCCATTGCTTCTTACCTTCTGGTGCTTTGGAGAATGGGTTGACTCTCCCTCTTCTTCGTGGCAAGTCCCTCAAATATTGGATCCCTGCTATCATGTCCCCCCTAGTCCTTCTTTTCTCTAGACTAGCCCATACGGTTGCAGGAATTGGGTATGGCCAGTCTAGAGAAAAGAGAGATAGGGGGGACATGATAGCAGTGATCCAATATTTGAGGGGCTGCCACAAAGAAGAGGGCATCAAATTATTCTCCAAAGCACCAGAGGGCGGGACAAGAAACAATGGATGGAAACTAATCAAGGAGAGAAGCAACCTGGAATTAAGGAGAAACTTCCTAACTGGGGGGAGAATTAATTAGTGGAATACCTTTCCTTCAGAGGTTGTAGGTGCTTCATCACCAGAAGTTTTTAAGAAAAGACTGGAGAACCACCTATCTGAAATGGTACCGTGTTTCCCCGAAAATAAGACTGGGTCTTATATTAATTTTTGCTCCAAAAGATGCATTAGGGCTTATTTTCTGGTTAGGTCTTATTTTGCGGGAAAATACAGTATTAAATGCATTCATCTGGCTGACAGTCTTAACTGGGGCTTATTTTGGGGGTAAGGCTTATATTAAGAGCATCCTGAAAAATCATGCCAGGACTTAATTTTCTGGTTGGGTCTTATTTTCGGGGAAAACGGGGTATAGGATATCCTGCTTGAGCAGGGGGTTGGATGAGAAGACCTCCAAGGTCCCTTCCAGCTCTATTCTGATTGGTTGATAGTCTCCGGGCCTTTAATCATCCTAGTTTTTCTTCTCTACGCTTTTTCCAAAGTCTCGACATCTTTCTGGTAATGTGGTGACCAAAACAGGATGCGGCTATTCCAGATGTGGTCTTGTTCTGGTTTTATAAAGCGGTACTAATACTTCACTCCTCGTCTCCTGCTGGCTTATTGTCCCAAAGATTTACAGCTGGATTCCATTTAAACCAGGGGTCTCCAAAACCATGGCAACTTTAAGCCTGGCGGACTTCAACTCCCAGAAATCCCCAGCCAGCTTTGCTGGCTGGGGAATTCTGGGAGTTGAAGTCCTCCAGGCTTAAAGTTGCCAAGGTTGGAGACCCCAGATTTAAACAGCCCGGAATCACTTTCCTCAATGCCCCGCCCCTTTTGATAATTTATCAGTCAGTCATATTTAAGATCCACCCATTTCCTTCACAGGGGAATTGTGCAATAAATATTTAAAAAGTAATATATATATATAGGTTAAAAAGAGGCTAGAAATGTTAAAATTTCTAAAATTTTAAAGCACCCTGTTATTAACATCTATTAACATCTGCTGCTTGCAATTACTGCAAGTTCGAACCCCACCAGGCTCAAGGTTGACTCAGCCTTCCATCCTTTCTAAGGTGGGTAAAATGAGGACCCAGATTGTGGGGGCAATAAGCTGACTTTGTATAAATATACAAAAGTATGAAGGCTATTGCTTAACGCACTGTAAGCCGCCCTGAGTCTCTGGAGAAGGGCGGCATATAAATCAAATAAAATAAATAAATAAATAAATAAATAAATAAATAAATAAAATGAATTAAAAGGCGGGAGGTGGGGCATATTTCCATTTTCTTCGCTTCCTTCCTGTTGGCTGAATGGATGAGATGGGAGAGGATGTTGCTGCCCATAGAAGCAGTCCTAGATTTATAACGAATCATTTAGTGACCATTCAGAGTTACAACGGCACTGAAAAAAGTGACTTATGGCCATTTTTCACACTTATGACCGTTGCAGCATCCCCGTGGTGACGTGATTGATATTCAGATGCTTGATAACTGTTTCATATTTATGATGGGTTGCAGCAGGTTGTTGCATATTTATGACGGGTTGCAGCATCCTGGGGTCACATGTTCCCTTTTTGCAACCTTCCGACAAGCAAAGCCAATGGGGAAGCCAGATTCACTTAACTGTAAGTGTGTTACTAATTTAACAACTGCAGTGATTCGCTTAACAACTGTGGCAAGAAAAGTCGTAAAATGGAGCAAAACTCGCTTAACAAATTTCTCACTTAGCAACATAAATTCTGGGCTCAATGGTGGTTGTAAGTTGAGGACTACCTATACACTCTGGGTGTTAGGAAGAGTTTGATGGTGCAAAGCTTAGGGTTAGGGTTAGGGTTATCTATAAGGCCTGGGTAGATATGCATCACACACACACACACACACACACACACACACACACACACCTCTTTGCCCCCCCCCTCCCGGGAAATCTTACCCCTATAGGAAGATAATCCCCTTGAGTATAGTGGGGTTTATACTCATATACAGTGGTGGCCAAAATTGTGGAAACTTTTTGGGAAAAGTGTATTTTCTAAAACCAGCTAATAACATCACTTTTTTTTTGGAGTAGTACCATAAAATTATATATCAATGGAAAGATAATTTAATCAAGAATGTAATGCAATAACTTTTATGAAGGATTTGCTATTAGAATAGCAGTTACAGTATAAAGAAGAAAAGTGAAACACGTAGAAAAAAACGAGATATACAAAAATGATCACCATAGAAAAAACAAAATATACAAAAATGATCACCATGTCAGTTAATACTTAGTTGGGTAATCTTTAGCATTAATTACGGCGTTACGTCTTCCCATGGAGTGAACCAAGTCTTTTAGTTCCACAGCTGTCATAATGTGAAACCAAGATTAAATGATTGCTTCTATTAACTGGGTTTTATTGCTGGGTCGCTTCTAACTAACAAGTTTCTTTAGTCGGTTCCATAGATTTTCAGTTGGGTTAAGGTCTGGGCTATTGCCAGGCTATTCCAGCAGTGGAATAGGATTATCTTGAAATTCCAAAAAAAAGTGGTGTTGTTAGCCATCAAACTTCAAAAATGCACTTTTCCCAAAAGGTTTCCACAATTTTGGCCACTTCTGAGATAGTAGGATTTGGGCGACAGGATGTTGGCTTGTAAGGAAACCTCTAGATTAGTGATCCTAGCTTGCATAGAATAGCATGAACAGAATTGGGCTTGTGTCCTACAGGTGGTTCTTGACATATGATGACAACTGGGACCAGAATTTTTATTAAACAAGCCCATTGTTAAGAAGAGTTGTTGTGCCTGATTTTATAGCCTGTTTTGCCAAGAGTTGTTAAGGAAATGACTGCAGTTGTTAAGTGAATCATGCAGTGATTAACCGAATCTGGCTTCCCACGTTGACTGCTGGTTGGAAGCCGACCTGGAAGGTCCCAAATGGCGATCCAATGGACATCTAGGATGTTGCAACCGTTGTAAATACGGGGCAGATGCCAAGCGCCCAAAGGTTGATCAAATCACCGTTGGGGATACTATATTGTCTATAAATTCAAGTACCACTTGAACTTAAGTTGCTTTTTCAGTGCCGTTGTAACTTCAAAGAGTCACTAAATGAATGGTTGTAAGTCAAGGTCTGCCTGTACTTGACAAAGTGTGCCTTGACTCAGGGGTCTCCAACAGTGGTGGGTTGCCCCCGGTTCACACCGGTTCTATCGAACCGGTAGTAAAACTGGCGGGAGGCTCCGCCCACTGACTCTGACATCATCAGAATGCTTCTCCACACGCGCAAAAGAGCTCTTGCGCGCGCAACCCCATTGCAAACTGGTAGTAAAGGTAAGTAGAACCCACCCCTAGTCTCCAACCTTGGCAACTTTAAGCCCTGGCGGACTTCAACTCCCAAATTCTGGGAGTTGAAGTCCGCCAGGCTTAAAGATGCCAAGGTTGGAGACCTCTGCCTTGACTGACTCTCAGCAAGGATTGCTGCATTTGACAGGGGAGCCAGAAAAAGTTACTCAAATTATAGTTATATCCACTAAAAAAATGGTTAAAGATCAAAAGGCAATGGGTCGAGTCGATGAATGGATGGGACAGAAGCAAGCATAGTTTGCAAGCATGGAGAAATATAGCAAATCAGGATGGCTCAAAGTTGCTTTGCTATTTCTGACGATTTTTTTCTGCCCTATGAAAAGAATTACATGCCCTGAATGGGAAGAGAAGTAACGGATGTGCATGCGGTTAGAAAACTAAAGACTGGCTTTTACATACAGCATAGCCTGATACGCCAACCAACTTAGATTATTAATTTGTTTGTTTATTTCTATCCCTCTGGGATATTTATATTATTATAACATTATAATTATATTATACCGTGTTTCCCCAAAAATAAACCCTCCCCGAAAATATTTAACCGCATACACAGCCAGTCCCCGCCATTAACTCTGGTTAGGGTTAGGGAGACAGAGCTAGAAATCAGGTAAGACGGCAAGAGGAGCCCCGTCTTGCTCGAAGCGCCCCAAAATATTTTTAAATATTTTAAATTGTTTTTAAATTTTGTAAATTTATATGTGTTTTAATATGGCTGTACACCTGCCTGAGTCCTTCGGGAGAAGGGCGGTATAGAAGTCCAATAAACATAACAAACATAACATAACAAACTAATAAGACCTCCCCCAAAATAAGGCCAACCGTTTATTTTGGGGTTAAAAAAAATATAAGATAGGATCTTATTTTCGGGAAAACACGGTAATATTTCATAAATATATGATTGATAGATAGATAGATAGATAGATAGATAGATAGATAGATAGATAGATAGAAGAGATTAGATAGATAGATAGATAGATAGATAGATAGATAGATAGATAGATAGATGAGAGAGATTAGATAGAGACATAGAGAGCTGGGAGAGAGTAGATAGATACAGTAGATGGATGGATGGATAGATAGATGAGAGAGATTAGATAGATGAGAGAGAGTTTAGATACAGTAGATAGATAGATAGATAGATAGATAGATAGATAGATAGATGAGAGAGATTAGATAAATACGATAGATAGATAGATAGATAGATAGATAGATAGATAGAGATATATAGATATTTGAAATTTTATTTCATATTTATTTTCATAAATAACCCAAGGTGGCGAACATGCCTAATACAGGTAGTCCTCAATTTACAACAGTTCATTTAGTGACCGTTCAAAGTTACAACAGCATTGAAAAAAGTCACTTGAGGTTATTTTTCACACTTATGACCATTGCAGCATCTCCATGGACATGCGATTGACATTCGGATGCTTGACAACTGGTTCATATGGATGATAATTGCACTGTCCTGGGGGTCACGCGATCCCCTTTTGCGACCTCCTGATAAAGCAGAATCAGTGGGAAAGCCGGATTCACTTAACAACCTGGTTACTAACTTAACAACTGCAGTGATTCACTTAACAACTGTGGCAGGAAAAGTCGTAAAATGGGGCAAAACTCACTTAACAAATGTCTCACTGAGCAACATGAATTTTGGGCTCAGTTGTGGTCATAAGGTATAGGTAGTCCTGGACTTAAGACCAGAGTGGAAACCAAAATTAGTTTATGCGACACTTGTTAAATGAATCACTGCCGTTGTTAGGTAAATCATGTGGTCCTTAAATGAATCTGCCTTCCCCTGATTACTTTTCTTGTCCGAAGCCACCTGGGTAGGTCTCAAAACGGCGGTCACATGATGCAGGGATGCTAAATCCATACTAAATACACGTTAGTTGCTAAGCGCCCAAATTTGCATCACATGACCAAGGGGATGGTCCCACAATTATAAGTGTGAAGACCAGTTATAAGTTATCTTTTCAATGCTGTTCTAACTTTGAAGAATCACTAAACAAATGCTTATAAATTGAGTTTACCTGTACTCCTTCCTCCTACTACTTTGTTTTTTCCAAAACAATAGTCCTATGAGGTGGATTGGGCTATGAGAGAGTAACTGGCCCAAAGTCATCTAGCCAGTTTTCATGCCTTAGGCAGGACTAGAACTCGCCATCTCCTGGTAATTGGCCCAAAGTCACCCAGCCAGCTTTCATGCCTTGGGCGGGACTAGAACTCACCGTCCCCTGGTGATTGGCCCGAAGTCACCCAGTCAGCTTTCATGCCTTAGGCGGGACTAGAACTCACCGTCCCCTGGTGATT